>JAUELE010274712.1:0-18078 GCA_031471655.1 Diodora aspera
ACATAATATCAGTTAACTTAAAAATACTAACAAAACTAGCGTAGAAAAGCACTAACATACTTGAAAGCAGTTGATCTGACTGGAATAGATTAACAAAAGATTATTTACATTTTTAAAGTCAGGTTGTGATGGTGAATTAGCTTCTTAAAAATCAAGTATTCCTACACGGAACTTACATAATTCTCTACTATATCATCACAAATTTGAGGTGCCAATATATTATGGGCTGAAAGAAAATGGGCACTGAAAAAAGCAGGGAATCACTACCAGAGTTCGAGCTCACAATTATTCGGGTGTGTTCACACTACGAGCTAAGTTGAGCTGAGCTCTGAGCTGAGTTGAGCTGAGCTGTGAGCCGAGCCGAGCTGAGCTGTGAGCCGGGCTGAGCAGAGTGAGCTGTGAGCTTAGCTGAACTTTGAGCTCAGCCAAGCCATGGAAAGTCTGTTACTAATGGTAAGATGTCCACTCCACAAGCTTCAGCTGTGCAGTGGTTGATACCAGTGTTCTGCTGTTAAGATTTCAATACTCAGGGTGCGTCCACACTGTGAGCTACAAGCTGTGCCCCGAGTTGCACTCAGCTAAGCAGTGGAAAGTATTGTGCTTAACTTTGAAATGTCCAGACTAAGGACTTTGAACAGCTGTGTGGCGGTTGCTAGCAGTGAGCTGCTGTTAAGTTTGGAATACCCATCTCCACTAAAAGCTTGAGCCACGGAACCTTGAGGTTGCATTTTCAATTATGACACCGTTTTGTTTCAAGAACCCCTTTGCTTCCAGCTGCCACAGTGTGGACACCATCTGATTCAGCTCTATGCTGAGTATGAAACCACAGCAAGCATCAAACTACAGCTCGTAGAGTGAACTGAGCCTTAGGCTGACCATTCTACCAAGCAATTGTTCTACCAATGTGCTATCCAGTGCTAGCAAAAGTATACTAGTGTTAACATCGTGTCAGATGTATACATGGAAATATACATGAATATCCATCCAAGCGACCCTGAATGACATTTATGATAAATGGTGTGTTTCTGTGGTCAATATTTTGGCCAGAGAAAATGACCACTACAATAACAGAGAACAAGGTCATGTTTGAGCAGGAGTCAAAAGTAGGACCACCTTGATGTTAGATGAAGGTCACTGTAGAATGAATTTCTCAGTTTGCAAGGCAAAACAAACTGATGACTGAGTGTGTCTGTTATATCATATTATTTAAGAATTCTCTGAATGAGTGATATTTGACATATGATAAAAAAAAATTCTTTTTTAAAATGGATTTCCAGAATCTTGTAAGAATTAAAAAAACGGGGTATTTAAATAACAGTGATTGCGCGGCTCATTCATACCTCACATTTGAAATGAAATATTTTAGTCTCAATCTCAGAGAATGATCCTAGGTGTTACAGTAGCAGCTGCAGACCAGGGCAATGTCCAGGCTCCCAGCAGTTTTGTAACATTTAATCTCTTGGGTTGGCTGGTTACCACCACTGGGTGTGTATGAAGTCCAATCACATGAAATCTAACAGCACAGACTGGGACTGTTCAATGTTCTGTGTCTGACTAAGTTCCTCTACGGCAGAATCACTTTGGTTCTTAACTCTGGTCTGCTGACTGGATTCGCTGGCTGATGAAAGAGATGGAAAGTCCAGTAACATTCCCCCCATGTCTGAATCATTACCTTTTGATGATGAACCACCAGTTTCTGCTCCTCCAAGTGTAACAAGATTGCTAGTTGGTTTAAGAGTCTCTGAAGCTGCTTCTTGACTGACTGAAGGGTTGGAATCAATTGATTCATTCCAAGGCATATTAAAAGTTTCAACCAGAACCTCTCTGTCACTTGAGGTACTCGAGTTTTCCAAGAACAGATCACTGTCTCGGTTATGCATCTGGACAGGGTTCTCCAAGGTACTAAATAAGTTGAAATCATCGATGTTGGAGTCATCCGAGGTTGACATTATTACAGGAAGTGTATTTTGTTCTGCGGCTTGGAACAGTTCTTGGTTGTCCAAATCTGTGACAGCTGATGGCTGGATCAAACTAGGCAGTTCCTCTTTGTCCAAGATGCCAAGATCTAGCTTATCAAGGTCACTCTCAGCAGTTGGTTGTTGGGGATTGTCAAAAGCACTTTGAAGGTCTTCAACAGCTGGTTTAGAAGAGGCTGTTTCAGTCAAATCTGAAGTTACTGTACTTCCTATTGCACCAAGCAGGTCGTCTTTATTCATGTCAAAACCATCTGCTGAGGACTGGATCTGGTCAGAATTTGTCTGATCTTCAGACCTTAAGGCATCTAAGTTAAAGGCAGTCAATGAAGGTTCATAGGCACTTTCTGTGGCTGAAGGGGACTGAAGGTCATCACTCAAAGTTTGAAGGTTATTCGAGGACATACCATCTTGGTTTTCAGATGAACCACCTTCCATTTCTGTCAAAACTTGCAGGTCTTGTCCTGCAGAACTGATCAACTCAAAGCTATTCATGTTTGAACTAGCACTTGCAAATGGATTCAAATCGGGCAATTCCTCGTTTTCAGTACTAATCATGCCCAAGGTGTCCATGTTTGAATCACCAGCTTGTGCTTGTGTCAAGTAATTCTTGTTCAAGGTATCTATGGACGCTTGTGCCAAATCTTGTGATTCTTGGGTCATATCACCAATCAGGTCCAAAGTGCTTATTTCTGATGTAACAGACGTTGGTTGTTTTGAATCATCTTTGCCAAAGCTGTCAGAAAGTGGTTTTGTTACATCTTGCGATTCTTGGGCTTGGTCACCAATTAGGTCAAAGCTGTTTAATTCAGAAGCAGCTGATGGTTCTTGTGTCATGGCACTGATGTTCAAGATATCAGTAGATGGTTGACTTAAATCTTGTGATCCTGGGGTTTGGTCACCAATCAGGTCAAAGGTGGTTATTTCTGATGTAATGGACGGTGGTTGTTTTGAATCATCATTGCCAAAGTTGTCAGGAGATGCTTGCGTTACATCTTGTGATTCTTGGGTTTCGTCACCAATCAGGTCAAAGCTGTTAAAGTCTGAAACAACTGATGGTTGTTGTGTTGTGTGACTGATGTTCAAGATATCAGAAGATGGTTGTACTAAATCTTGTGATTCTTGGGTCATATCACCAATCAGGTCAAAGGTGTTCATTTCTGCAGCAACAGATGATGGTTGTTTTGAATCATCCTTGTCAAATCCATCAGATGGTTGTGTTAAATCTTGTGCTTCTGTGGCTTGGTCACCAATCAGGTCAAACTGTGAAACAAGTGAAGATTGTTGTGTTGTGTCACTTATGTTCAAGGTATCAGTAGATGGTTGCGTTACATCTTGTGATTCTTGGGCTTGGTCACCAATCAGGTCAAAGTTCTTTAACTCTGAAACAAGTGATGGTTGTTGTGTTGTGTCACTTATGTTCATGGTATCAGGAGATGATTGCGTTACATCTTGTGATTCTTGGGCTTGGTCACCAATCAGGTCAAAGCTCTTCAACTCCGACACAGGGGATGATTGTTGTGTTGTGTCACTTATGTCAAAGATCTCAATTGATGGTTGTGTTGCACCTTCTTGGGTTTGTTCACCAATCAGGTTCAAGTTGTTCAGATTAGCCATAGCAGCTTGTGGATGTGTCACATCACTGACATCAAAGCTATCATCCGATGGCTGGGTTACATCTTGCAGTTCTTGAGTGATACTGTTAACCAAATCAAAGCTGTTCATGTCCGAGACCACAGATGGTTGTTGTGTAGAGTCTTCAATGTTCACGTTTTCAGTAAATTCCTGACTAACATCTCCAGTCAGATCAAAGTCATTCATATCCGTTACAGCAAGTGTTTTTTCTGTTGTGTCATTCTTATCAAAGGTGTTGATGTCCGACAAGATATCCTGTGTTTGTGACAAGTCATTGATGTCCAAGCTATTAGTCGATGGTTGTGCTACATCCTGTGGTTCTTGTGTTGTATCACCAATTAAGTCAAAACTATTGATTTTTGACACAATCGCTGGTTGTTGTAGCAAGTCATTGACTTCAGCAAGTGGCTGGTGTACAATCTGTGATTCTGATGTTGTATCGCCAAACAGATCAAAGCCGTTCCTCTTGGAGACAACAGCTTGAGTTTGCACAGAGTTAGTCATTTCCATGCTACCAGTAGGTGCTTCTGCTAAATCTTGTGAGTCTTGACCAGCATCACCAACCAGGTCAAAGCTGTTCAAATCTGACACAACAGCTGATCCTTGTGTTGAATTGTTCTTGTACAATTCATCAGTAGACAGTTGAGTTGAATCTGCTGTTTCTTGGGTTTCGTCACCAATCAGGTTAAAGTTGTTAATGTCTGCCTCTACAGCTTGTGTCAAGTCATTTAGTGGTTGTGTTACAGTCTGTGCTTCTTGGCTTTGGTTACCCTTCAGGTCAAATGTGTTCACCTCCAAAACAACGGGTTCTTGTGCTGTATCATTCAAGTTTAAGTTCATGGTCAATGGTGGTGCCAAATCCTGTGATTCTTGTGTTGTTTCACCAAAGTAAAAACCTGCTGGGTGTTGTGTCCTATCAGCAGCTGGTTGTGATAAACCTTGTGACTGGCTTGTATCACCGATCAGCTCAAAGACGTCCACCTCAGAAACAACAGTTGGTGTTTGCCTCAAGTCATCAGTGTCAAAGCTGCCATCAGATGTTTGTGTTAAATCTTGTGATTTGGGGGTTTGGCCACCAATCAGGTCCAAGTTGTTCAAATCTGCCACAGGAGCTTCTGTTTGTGTCAAGTCATTAGTTGCGGCTAAATCTTGTGATTGTTCAGTTATTTCACCAATCAGGTCAAAGGTGTTCACGTCGGCCACAACAGCTGGTGTTTGTGTCACGTCATTCAAGTCCAAACTATCATCAAATGGTTGTGCTTTTGGGGTTTGGTACCCAACAGTTGGTTCTTGGGTTCCATCATTTATGTCCAAGCTGTCAGTAGATGGTTGTGTTAAATCTTGTGACTCATGGCTTTTGTCACCAGTTGGTTGAAAGCTTTTCGTGTCTGGCACAAACATAGCAGTTTGTGATGAATCAATTATGTTCAAGTTGTCAACAGTTTGTTTTGTTGCTTCTTGTGACTCCTTGGTATCACCTTCAACCAGTTCAAAGCTGTCAATCTCAGAGATTACATCTGCTGGTATTTGTATGGAGTCATTTGTGACAAAGCTGTCAGCTGATGGTTGAGTTACATGTTGGAATTCTTGCCTCGCATCATCAATCAAGCCCAAGTCAGCTGGTTGTTTTGACAGAATTGTGTCCAAATGTTCAGCAGATGGCTGTTCTAAATCAAGCGACTCTTGAGTTGTGACACCAATCAGATCAGAGTTGTTCATGTCGGCTTCGGCAGCTTGTGCTTGTGGCAAAGCATTGATATCTTTTAAATCACCAGTCAAGGCAAAGTCACGAATGTCCGACATTACAGCTGGCAATTCTGCTGAGTCATTCGTGTCAAACTTATCAGCTGATGGTTGTGCTTCACCTTTTGATTCTCGACTCACATCTACAGTAAAGTCAAAGTCAGCTGGTTGATGTGCCGACTGATCTATGTCAAAGCTTTCAGAAGATGATTGTAATAAATCTACTGTTTCTTGGGTTGTAACACCAATTAAGTCAAAACTGTTGTTATCGGAGGCAACGGCTGGTACCTGAGTTAAGTCATTGTTGTCCAATTTATCACCTGAGGGTTGTGTTAAATCATCTGGTTCTTGGGTATTGTCACCAAACACATCACTACCAAATAGGTCAAGGCTATCTGTGACACCAGGTGGTGTTGGTGTAGAGTCAGTTACGATCGAACTATCAGCAGATGGTTGGATTAAATCTTGTGATTCTTGAGTTATATCACCAATCAGGTCAAAGCTGTTGAACTCTGACACAACAGACGGTGCTGTGTCACTCTTGCCATCAGTAGATGATTGTGTTACGTCTTGGGCTATGTCACCAAGTGCATCAAAGCTATTCATGTCCGACAAAACAGTTGCTGTTTCTGTTGAATCAGTCATGTCAAATGCATCAACTGATGGTTGTATTAAATCAACTGGTTCTTGGGCCTCATCAGCAATAGCATCATTACCAATTATGTCAAGGCTGTCTGTGACAACAGGTGATGTTGGTGTAGAGTCAGTTTCGACCAAACTAGCAGCTGACGGTTGGATTAAATCTTGTGATTCTTGGGTCATATCACCAATCAGATCAAAGTTGTGCAACTCTGACACAACAGGTGATTCTTGTGCTGTGTCACTCTTGTCCAAGCTATCAGTAGATGATTGTGTTACATCTTGGGCAATGTCATCAACTGCATCAAAGCTACTGATGTCCGACACATCAGTTGCTGTTTCTGTTCGGTCGGTCGTGTCAAATGCATCAGCTGATGGCTGTGTTACACCTTCGGATTCTTGTCTTGAATCAAGAGTGAAGTCAATGTCAGCTGGTTGTTGTGCTGTATTGTCAAAGCTTTCAGAAGATGGTTGCAATAAATCTACTGTTTCTTCCGCTGCATCACCAACTAAGTCAAAACTGTTGACGTCAGAGGACACAGCTGATACTTGTGTGAAATCAATGTTGTCCAAGTTATCAACTGAGCGTTGTGTTAAATCATCTGGTTCTTGGGTATTGTCACCAAACACATCAGTACCAACTAGGTCAAGGCTATCTGTGACACCAGGTGGTGTTGGTGTAGAGTCAGTTACGATCAAACTAGCAGCTGATGGTTGTAATAAATCTACTGTTCCTTGGGTTGCATCACCAACTAGGTCAAAACTGTTGACGTCAGAGGAAACAGATGATACTTGTGTTAAGTCACTGTTGTCCAAACTATCAGCTGATGGTTGTGCTGAGTAATCTGGCTCTTGAGCCTGGTCACCAAACATATCCAGGGTATCAGGTAATGGCCCTGTCAAATCCTGTGATTCTTGATTATCATTCTGAAACAGATCAGTTGGTTGTTGCGCTGACTGATCTATGTCAAAGCTTTCAGAAGATGGTTGCAATAAATCTACTGTTTCTTGGGTTGCTTCACCAATTAAGTCCAAACTAGTGATGTCAGAGGAAACAGCTGTTACTTGTGTGAAATCATTGTTGTCCAAGCTATCAGCCGATGGTTGTATCAAATCTTGGGACTCTTGGTCAACATTCTCACCCAGGTCAGATGATTCATTTATGTCAAAGTCTTCAGCAGACGACTGTCCTAAATCTTTTGATTCCTTATTTCGGTCAACAATTTGGGCAGACCTGTACGTTTCATCCACAACCTGTGTTTGCAATGAGTCCTTTATGTCCATGCTATTATCAAGCAATTGGGTTAAATCTTGTGCTTCTTCAATCTCTGAAACAGATGGTTGATTTGTTATGTCACCTTCCAAACCTTTAATAAATGTTTCATCTTTGCCTTCTTGGATTTGATCACTTACAGGGTCAAAGCAGATTGTGTCCGACGCAACAGTAGGTATTTGGGGCAGGTCAGTCATGTCAAAACTTTCAGTTGATGCTGGCGAGACATCTTGTGATTCTTGGGAGTCATCTCCAGCCAATTCAAAACAATCGATGTCAGAGACACCTGCTGGTGTTTGTTTTGAATCACTGATGTCAAACATATTGGTTGATTCTTGTGTTATATCTTGAAAAGTTTGCCTCACATCACCACTCCCTTCAAAGTCAGTTGGTTGCTGTGCTGTCTGACTTATGTCGAAGCTGTCAGCAGATGGTTGTGCTGAATCTTGTGATTCTTCAGTTTGGTCACCAAAGGGTTCCAAGTTTTTAAGGTCAGCCACAGCAGCCTGTGCTTGTAGTAAGTCAAAGCTGTCATTTGATGGTTGTGATGAATTCTCTGATCCTTGAAGTTGGTCGTCAGTCACATCAAAGATGGTCATGTCCGATACAACAGATGGTTGTGTTGAGTCATTCATGTCCAAGCTATCAGCTAACGGTTGTGTCAAATTTGGCGACTCTTGATTAACATTTTCAAACAGGTCAAAGTTGTTCATATTGGCTGTAACAGCTGGCGTTTGTGTCAAGTCATTGCTGTCCAACATATCAGCTGAGTGTTGTGATAAATCTTGGGATCCTTGTCCCACATCACCAGTCAGGTCAGCTGGTTGTTGTGTCGACTGAACTACGTCGAAGATATCAGCAGATCTCTGTGCCAGATCTAATGGTTCTTGGGTTTGGACATCAATTTTGTCAAAACTATTCATCTCAGAGGCAACAGCTGGTGTTTGCTCGAAGTCACTTGTGTCCTTGCTAGCAGCAAATCTTTGTGTTAAATCTTCTGGTCCTGAAGTTTGGTCACCAATTGCAAAGATGTTCATGTCCGATGGGTGTTGTGGTGAACCATTTATGTCCAAACTATCAGATAATGGTTGTGTTAAATCTTGCGATTCTTCACTCAACTTCTCCTTTTCAACAGTAACATTCTCAACCAAGTCAAAACTGTTCATGTCAGACACAAGAGCCTGTGTTTGTGTCATCTCATTTATTTCCAAGCTACTAGACAATGGTTGTATTATATCTTGTGACTCCTCAATCGGATTGAAGCTGTTAGTGTTTGTCACAACTGCTGGTGATTGTGTCAAGTCCACTGTGTCCAAACTAGCAGCTGATGGTTGGATCAGGTTTTCAGTTTGGCTACCAATCAGGTCAAAACTGTCCACCTCTGACACCACAGATGATTGTTGTTCTGCATTATTTATGTCCATGACCACCTTTGATTCCTGGTCAACATCACTGAAGGGGTCAGCACTGTTTGTATCTGATACAACACCTGCTGGTGTTTGTGTCAAGTTATTCATGTCAGCAGGTAGTTCGGTTAAGTTTTGTGATTCCTCGTATTGGTTCCCGATCAGGTCAACGGGGTTCAACTCTGATACAACAGATGGTTGTTCTGTTGTGTCATTAATGTCAAAACTGTCGGTAGATATTTGTATAACATCTTGTGATTGCAGAGTCTGGTCACCCGTCAGGTCATAGCGACTTTCTTCTGTTGAGTTGTTCACTTCATATCCATCCACTGACTGTTTTGTTACAACTTGTAACTCTTTGGTATCAAGTTCAATGTTGGAGACACTTGCTGGTGTTTGCGTCAAGTCATTCACATCAAACTCATCACTGAAATCCTGGAATTCTTCCCTCATCTCACCAGTCAAACCAAAGTCAGCTGGTTGTTGAGCTGACTGATCTATTTCCAAACTTTCACCAAATAATTGCACAGAATCATGTGATTCTCCAGTACCAAATAGTTCAAAGTTGTTTGCGTTGGTCACAGCAGCTTGTGTTTGAGGCATGTCATCGATGTCAAAGCTATCAGCTGAGGATTGTGTTAAGTCCTGCAATGCCTGTGTTGTACCACCAATTGAATCAAAACTGTTCGTCTCAGAGACTTCAGCTGGAGCTAGCATAAAGTCATTTTTGTCCATGCTTTCAGCTGATGGTTGTGTTAACTCTGGGGATTCTTGAATCACATCACTAGTCAAGTCAAAAAAGTTCATGTCTGAGACAACAGCAGTAGTTTGTGTTGAATCACTGATGTCAAAGCTGTCAGCTGGTTCTCTAACATCTTGTAGTTCTTGGGTTGCATCAACAACCATGTCAAAACTGTTTACGTCAGACACAAAAGCAGGAGGTTGTGTCAAATCATTGTTGTCCAAGCTTTCAGCTGATAGTAGTGTTAAATCCTGGGATTCTTGATTCATTTCACCAGTCAAGTCAAAGATACTCATGTCTGATGCAACAGTTCGTTGTTTCGTCAATTCATTTAAGTCAAAGCTTGCAGTAGGTTGTGTTAAATCTTGCGATGTCAGCATTCCATCGCCAATCAAGTCAAAAGTGTTTATCGTAGAGACACCAGCTGAGGGATGTATCAAGTCAGTTTTGTCCAAGTTATCAGAGGACACTTGTGTAAAATCTTGTGATTCAGTAACCAGATCAAAGTTGTTTGTGTTTGGCACAAGATTATCCACAAGAGTCAAGTCATTCAGGTCTGAAGTATGAGCTAATGGTTGCATCAAATCCTGTGACTCTTGACTCACACTGTCAACAAGGTCAAAGTTCTTCATGTCTGGCTCAACAGCTGTTGTTTGTATTACACGATTCATGTCAGAGTGATCACCTACTTCGGGAGTTAGGTCTCGTGATTCTTGGATTTGGTCACCAACAAAGTCAAAACTGTTTTCGTCCGATGCAATGTATGGCGTTTGTGTCAAGCTATTTAGGTCAAAGCCCTCAGGAGGTTGTTGTGATTCATGACTAACCTCGCCAATCCTGTCAAACGTGTTTATGTCTGGCAGCATTTGTGTTGTGTTATTCTTGTCCAAGCTATCATCTGGTGTTTGTGACAAGTCAGAAAAGCCATCTGCAAGCTGATTAACCTTTGTTTGGATTGTGTCTGAATCATAAAATGCTGTGCCATGTTCATTAAGATGAAGATCCTCAATCTTTGATGGAGGTGAATCAGAAGATATCAGAAGATCCTGTGCACTTGTTAAATGAAACTCATCTGAAGACTGGAGCAAATCATGTGGCATTTCAGCGTCTAAAACACAAGACTCACTTCCTCCTGTTGGAGTCATTGAATCAAATGCTTCAAATTTATCACCGGCATCTCCAAATGCTTCAAGCAAGTCAGAATCAGTTTGTTGTCTCTGTTCTCCAACTGTTGCAGGCTGTTCTTCACATACTGGTTCTTTATCTGCTGCAGGCTGTTCTTCAAATATTAGTTGTTCATCTGTTTTGCACTGTTGTTCAACTGCTGGTTCCTCATCTACTGCAGACAGTTCTTCAACTACTGATGTCTCATCTGTCGCAGGTTTCCCTTCAACTACTGGCTGTTCATCTGCTGCAGGCTGTCCTTCAACTAATGGTTGTTCATCTGTTGTATGTTGTCCTTCAACTGCTGGTTCCTCATCTGCTGCAGGCTGTTCTTCAACTACTGGTTCTTCATCTGTTCCCGGTTGTCTTTCAACTAGTGGTTCATCATGTAATGGAGACTGTTCTTTAGCTACTGATTCCTCATTTGTTGCAGGCCATTCTCCAACTGCTTGTTTCTCATCTGCTTCAAGAAGTTCTTCAACTGCTGGTTCTTTATCTGCTACAGACTGTTCTTCAACTGCTTGTTCTTCATCTTCTGCAGGCTGTTCTTCACCTGCTGGTTGTTCATCTGCGCCAGGCTGTTCTTCAACTGTTTTAGGAAGTTCTTCAGCAGCTATGAGCTGTTTATCTGGTGCCCTTTCAGTTGCCTCTTGCTGTTCTTCAACTACAGGCTGTTCATCTGTTGCAAGTTGTCTGTCGACTACTGGTTCCTCGTCTTCTGCAGGCTGTCCTTCATCTACTGGTTCTTTATGTGCTGCAGACTGTTCTTCAACTACAAGGTGTTCATCTGTTGCAGGTAGTCTTTCAACTACCGGCTCCTCATCTTCTGCAGGCAGTTCAACTACTGGTTGTTCATTTGTTGCAGGCTGTTCTTCAAATACTGGTTCTTTATCGGCTGCAGGCTGTTCTTCAGCTACTGGTTCCCCATCTGCTGCAGGCTGTTCTTCAAATAATGGTTCTTTATCTGCTACAGACTGTTCATCTGTTGCAGGTTGTCTTTCAACTACTGGTTCCTCATCTGCAGGCAGTTCAAATACTGATTGTTCTTTTGCTGCAGGCTGTTCTTCAACTACTGGTTCCTCATATGTTTCAGGTTGTCCTTCAAGTACTGCCACTTCAACTACTTGTTCCTTATCTGTTTCAGGTTGTCCTTCAAGCACTGACACTTCAACTACTGGTTCCTTATCTGTTTCAGGTTGTCCTTCAAGCACTGACACTTCAACTACTTGTTCCTTATCTGTTTCAGGTTGTCCTTCAAGCACTGACACTTCAACTACTTGTTCCTTATTTGTTTCAGGTTGTCCTTCAAGCACCGACACTTCAACTACTGGTTCCTCATATGTTTCAGGTTTTCTTTGAAGCACTGCCACTTCAACTACTGGTTCCTCATATGTTTCAGGTTGTCCTTCAAGTACTGCCACTTCAACTACTGGTTCCTTATCTGTTTCAGGTTGTCCTTCAAGCACTGACACTTCAACTACTTGTTCCTTATTTAATTCAGGTTGTCTTTCAAGCACTGCCACTTCAACTACTGGTTCCTCATCTGTTTCAGGTCGTCCTTCAAGCGCTGCTACCTCAACTACTAGTTCCTCATCTACTGCAGGCTGTTCATTAACTTTTTCAGGTTGTTCTTCAAATACCAGTTGTCCTTCAAACGCTGTCACTTCAACTACCAGTTCTCCATCTACTGCAGGCTGTTCTTCAACAACTGGTTGTTCATCTGTTTCAGGCTGTCCTTCAAATGCTGCCACTACTAGTTCCCCATCTGCTGCAGGCTGTTCTTCAACTACTGGTTCCTCACCAACTGCAGGCTGTTCTTTAACCTTTTCATGTTGTTCTTCAACTACTGGTTCCTCATCTGTTTCAGGTTGTTCTTCAACTACTGGTTCCTCATCTGCTGCAGGCTGTTCTTCGCCTGCTGGTTCTTCATCTTCTGCAGACGGTTCTTCAGCGGCTATGAGCTGTTTATCTGGTACTGCTTCAGTTACTTCTGGCTGTTCAGGTTGTTCTTCAACTGTCAGTTCTTTATCTGCTGCAGGTTGCTCTTCAGGTACAAAATGTTCAGGCACAAGCAGTTCCATATCTTCTGCAGGCTGTTCTGTTGCTGCCAGCTGTTCAGGTTGTTCTACGACTGACAGTTCTCTATCTTCTGCAACAGGCTGTTCTTCTGAAACAGGCTGTCCTCCTTTTGTGAGCTCTTTTACAGTTACTTGTAAAGGATTTTCTTGAAACATAAGCTGTTCTTCTAACCTAGGCTGTTCTTCAACGGTCATGAGCTGTTTTTCGGAAGCAGCCTCTTCTTTCGCACTTGATTCTTCAATTGTCCCTTCAGCTGCCAGTTTCTCATCTGCAGCAGGCTCCATTTCACTTATTTCAGGGTTTTGGTCTTTCATAGAGTGTTCCACATCTTGAAGCAGTGTTTCGTCTCCTGCATGTTCTTCTTCATCCTCATATTTTTGAAACAGTTGTGGTCCAGATTCACCCAGTGAATCCCATTCTGAAGCATTTACATCGGAAGTATCCAACATTTCAGACTGTAAAGATGCAGAAGTTATAGGAGGAATGACTGGGTGCTCCTGTTCTAAACTTGCCGACAAGATTTCTGGTTGTTCTCCACTTTCTTGAGATGCTGATAAGGGCCTTAATTGAGTCAATGTTTTTTCTAATGTATCTATTGGTTTACTTATCTCAGAACTATCACTTTTGGGAATGTCAACACCCGTAAAGAACGCAGCAACTGACTGCATGTTCTGGGATTTAGCAGTGCTATCTGTCCCTGGAAAATCATCAAAAAGATCAATATCTGATGACTTTCCAAAAGATTCTAGAGTAAAATCATTGTATTTTTCATTTTCATTGCCTGTCTCTTCATCTTCCCCAAACATATCAAGACCAATGGCATGTTGACTTGCTAACTGAGCAAATGCAGACTCGATGTCATTTGAACCCACTTTTTCTTTGACCTTCACATGACCTTGTTCACTTTCACTACCTAACCAGTTTTCGCCCTGATTATTAACATGTCCAGAAAGGACATCAGAACCCCGCCCATCTTCCTGTTCACTTAAAGTTTTGGAAACAGAGTCTTCAAATCTATCATCACCACCAGTAAATTGGATCGCTGACTTTTTTTCGTGAGACAAAAGTTCAGATTTCACTGCCAAGACCGGGACTGCTTCTTTTTCACTCCATAAACGGGTCTCCTGAAATAGAAAGAACATATATAGAAAATACAAACTCAAAAAGATAATTTAAAATGTTTACACTTCAATAACAGTAATATAACTAATCTTTTCAGACTCAAAATTGCAAAGGTACTCACAACTTGGATAGTCCACATGTCAAAGACAAATATAGATTAAGACTCTATGACTAGGAAATCTAGACAACTATTTGCCTTCTCATCAACAAAAAGTCTGTTAATCTTATCACAATGACTGCATTTGGAATTGAAACTTAACTTAATCCTTTTGACCTTTCCCATAAATGTCTTGAATGAAAGAAGTTACTGAACATGATGAAAAGGGACCAATAAAAATGGAGGATTATGGAGAAAATGGAAATGTTTAATCACTAACATCAGACTGAAAAACATGCGCAAGTATCACAGAACGTATGACAATCTAACTTGACAATGTGAAGATTTAAAATGATAAAAACATTGAAACACACTTTCGTGTATAATGAGTAACAGTTATCACCCAAGGCAATATATCATAAGATTTCAAGGTTATATTTAAATAATATGATTACACAGCACAAAGAACAGAGTATATCATGCAATAATAGTAGTAAAAAGTTTAAAGAGATTCTATACATGCATTCAGTTCAGTTAAATAACTATTTGAGAATTTGATCTGTGTTTGATTTTAAATATTTATTTTGTTTTACTTGTTCAGCTATTGTGTCTTGTTATGCTCATGGTCTTCTGTGATGTAATGTCAGTTCAAGCTTGTATATAATTGTTCTTAACTCAATTTCAGTTTTAATGTGCAAGGTTGGTGTGTTGGCCTGAGAGAACTAGTCAGAGAGAGTGTGAGTAAGTCAGTGTGTGAGTGAGCGTGTCAGTCCTGCAGTTAGTCACCATGTCAGCAAGTGAGTGAGTGGGTCAGTCAGTCAGTAGATGAGTAAGTCAGTGAGTGTGTGAGTGAGTTAACAAGTCCTAGAGTAGATGAGTGAGTAAGTCAGTGAGTGTGTGAGTGAGTTAACGAGTCCTAGAGTCTGTCAGCAAGTGAGTGAGTGGGTCAGTCAGTCAGTAGATGAGTGAGTTAGTCAGTGTGTGAGTGAGTCAACGAGTCTGTCAGCAAGTGAATGAGTGGGTCAGTCAGTCAGTCAGTAGATGAATGAGTAAGTCAGTCAGTATGTGTGAGTGAACGTGTCAGTCCTAGAGTCAGTCAGCAAGTGAGTGAGTGGGTCAGTCAGTCAGTAGATGAGTAAGTGATGAGTGAGCCAGTCAGTCAGTGAAAGTGAATGAGCACGGGAAGGCGGCCCACTAGCCAGCAACTCAGTCAATGTGTGAGCAAGTGAAAGTGAGTCAGTCAGTCAGTCAGTCAGAATAGTAGTCTGTGCATGAATATGCATGCTTGAATGTGTCTACATTGCTTGTATGTGGGTGAAGAAAAACTGTCTCAAAGAGCATGCAAAAAAAAAGGCTTCACTTGAACTTCTCAAGGTTCAGATCATTACCCAATACAATCACACACATTAATAATAGAACCAAAACTAGTCTGATTAGATTTTGCATTTATATATGCAGACAAAATAAGCGCTCACTTCAGCAAATCTGTCTAAATAAGATGTTAAATAAACTAACATGTTCATTAAGTTAGGAACATTCTAACATGTTAATTAAAGCAGCTCAACAACAAAAACTGCTGGATCAATTTGTTTCTTTCTTTCTATGCAAGTTAACTCTAAAATTTCTAATTTTAAATGCATCAAAGTAAAACCAGAAAAATAGCTCCTGCCACACCTTTCCAATTCCATTTTAAAAGTATTCCAATTGTTAATTTAACATTCACGAAACTGTGATATATTTTCTAATATTGTGGTACAAGTTCTGAAACAAACAAGTCCTCAAGGTTATAAAATTTCATTTTTGAAAGTTGGCAATTAGATCAGTAATGTCAACTTTATCGCAGATTACAAAAAAATATCACTATATCTTGCAACTTCAACTAAAATAAGTCACCCATCAGCTGACTATTATACTATATTAGGAGAGCAGATAAGAACCTGTGTGTGATTCTTCTTCATACTAATAATCATTAAATCCAGGGTATTTATCTCTACACCAATGCCTCTGTTAAACATCATGGGTTCACTCCTCTGCCAAACGATTGTCCTAAGTTTGATGTTTTGACCAATCAGCAAGCCATCCACAGCAAAAGCTTGTGTCCAATCACGTGGAGCGTCTCTTCCAACACTCGGCAAAGTGAAGACATCTGCAATGTTGCTGTGTTTATAAAGAGTTACTTCCCTTGCAAACTTCCTCCTCTCTCATGAAGCTTCATTGGTTGTCTATATTCAGTACATTTAGACTTTCCATACACACAACGACTATCATGATGAATAGGTGTGAATCCAGAGTATCTGAGGCATTGGCGTACCATAGTCATATTATACCCTGGATTTCGAGGATGACTGATAAAACAAAATCTGAAAAACTGATCTGGATTTTCTGCTGCTTGCCCATCACAGGAAAAGAAATGTCCAAGCAAAATAAAACCAGCGACATAAAGACAAATTATATTCATTTTGGTGCTCTTTGTATTTTTGTTGTTCTCAATTTCTTTGGCCCATTGCACACATTTCACCCTATATCATCATCTGTGGTCCAAATTCCCTCTCCCAGCTCCTTCCCCCTCCAACACTTTAAAATAAATAAAAACTCCTATGATAGATCAAAATGAAATTTCTGAAGACACAAATGAAAACAAAGGTTTAAACATAAAACCCTGGCTAACTCACAAATTTAAAAAAATAAATTTGAAAACATTTTATCCAAACCATCTTCACACTTACAATGTTATTTCAATGCCCATGTTATCAAAATCTTGTTAAAGAAACAAAGTGATCCAGATGAAACAGAAGTATTCAGAACAGATGTCAAGAGACCTCTAGTGGCAGAAAAAGACAACATCAACCAAGAAAGATAACTGCTAGTAACTAGAAGCATTTGGCAACAATTCAGCCGAGACAAGTACCTGCTCAGGAAAATACAAAGCTGCTTAAGCTTTGCTAGATCCGCTCATCTGAAATAAACAGGACATGAGCAAATTTACCTATATTCAAAGCTCTCGCTACCATCTCTTCTTGCATGCATCAGTGAATCAAGCCAAACTTTTCACAAGCACTATTCTACTGAGAAGAGGAGGGGCCTTCTTGGAAAAACTACATGCAAGCATAGTTTCAAAAAATGTTGCCTAAATTTTGAATAGCGGCAATTATCAACGTTCAACGTTTTCTCAAAATTTCAATGGTTCATGCTCATATCTAAATGAGAGTACAAGCAACACTTTCATGATTAGAAAGAAGGGAGGAATTGAGTGATTTGGGATTTTACATGGTTTTCGCTAATCTTTCAACGATATCACCATGGTGACACCAGCACCACGTCTGCAAGCAAACTCGAAGTTCAAAGAGATGCATACAGACTAGATTCGAACTAGGACCGCCAAGGAAGGGAAGTTGCTGGGCTGACACGCTAACCACTGCCATCCTGCTTGCCACATCTAGGAAGGATGTTTTGCCAGCGAGTTGCAAATTGCGACACAGAAGGTTCATCAATATCGCATACAAACAAAACGATATGAGTAATTTCTTTTTTAAATATATATGTCATGTCTGGCAAAGACATCTCAACAATTTCTAAATAAAATTTAACAACATACAAGTACCATTCTTCCACTACTATTCTGGCACCAGACTAGAATTAACTAAATTCATAACTAGAACAATTAACTAAATAATTAATTTGCATACCTCACAGCTCAGAAATAAGTTCTGTACAGAATAGTTTGACACCGTAACACAGAACTGACAAAATTCATGCGTCAGTTAACATTAAAAATTTTCTTTTTAAACTGTACGGAGACAGAACACCAGAAACAGCATTAAAATGACCTGAAAATGATCAATTAATTCAAGTAACATCAATTAACACCAAATATAATCATGCATAATACAGACATGCAGTCTAAACTTTAATCTTCTGATTTGTAACAGTTTCCCCATGTGACCACACTAACCGTTCAAAACTGAAACCAAGGGACATAACTCATGCTATCAACTCAAAATTCAGTAAATACCACAAACATAATCAGGGTTATCTAACATTATTAACACCTAAAGTTTAATATACTACTCCACAAAAGAAACGCATAGCACAGACTGTTGTCAATATTTTAAGTGAAAATATGAGCGCCACCTGACATGCACATGGAACAAAGTTACTGCAATGATTAGACCAGACAGTGTAGACAAGGTCGACAGTAAATTGCA
>JAUELE010274823.1:0-18072 GCA_031471655.1 Diodora aspera
ATCTTCTGTGTAGGTCTATTTGTGTCTCTCTGTCTCCACCTGCCTGCCTCTGTGTAGGTCTACCTGTGTCTCTCTTTGGGGTCTCTGTTCTTCTGTGTGGACATCTGTGTGTGGTGTGTATCTTTGTCTCCGTCTGTCTATCTCTGTGTGGGTATATCTTTGTCTCTCTTCTCTGTCTACCTCTGTGTGGATCTCTCTGCTCTGTGTCTTTGCATGTCTGTGTGGACGTCTCTGAGCCTCTGTGTTTCTGCCTGTCTCTTCTTCTCTGTGTGTGTTTGTCTCTCTCTCTCTGTGTCTCTATCTCTTTCTCTGTCTGTCTACCCCTTTCTGCCTCTATAAAGAATTATCTCTATCGCCTTCATCTACCCGTTGTAGCACAGATGATTCTTCCACACTTCATTAACTGTGAAACAACCCTTCAAAACCAATATGAATAATACACAACATTCTCGGTTTCACTTGTATTTTATTTAGATAAACACTTCGTTTATGTGGAGGATGTTGAGACCTATGTAATGGGTAAGTCTTTTCCTTGACCAACACGAACTCGTGGATTACCGTGTGTTTCAGATACAGAAGTTTCGTGAACCGGTTCCCAGATGTATACAACCATGCTGTCTTTCTTAGCAACCATTCTACTCCTTTCCTCGTTACAGTCAGGTAGGATACAGTTAGTAATGATCAAATTACTTCCACTGAATTTTTAATTATTTGTGTGTTTGTTTGGGGGTGGGGAGGACAATGGAATTCTACCAGAGGTGGATATGCTCCTTATCTATAGTAGCCAAACTTGCTTCAGGCAGAGATGATCCGGTACGGTGTCTGAAATCATGACGTCACCTCGGTTCGTCAGTGCCAGCCTTAGCTCGCAAGTTTCACCGCACCAATCATCTAGTTCCCCACTTGTTATGCAGGCTTTCCTCTTGCAAGAAACCGACTCTGCAAACAATACTGGAAAGGGCATATATAATACCATCGATAAAAGAACACATTATTAATTGGAAGTCATTGACTCAAAAGACATTGTCTGAATAAGGACGTATATGTCAGACTGGATAAGATGTCCATCTACACCTAACATGCGTGTCTTCATAGAAAGGAACAGATTCCTGTGTAAAAGCGGAATCATATACCTTTACCCCAGGATATTACATTGTATATGTGTTTACACTCAGCTCCCAAGGCCGATATGGCGGTGAAATATTCACTGTTACTTTTCAAGGAAATGTAATCCCAAATAAAACAAATAATGGTAGTATTTGACCATTTCCTAAACTGTCACTGAATAATTCACTCTCGGTCACATTTCCTTCAAAGTCTTTAGAAATACATCAATAATGGTGGTTGCACAATCGGAGTTTCATTCATGTTAACATTATTTGTATAAGAATGTTTCATAGAACTAGTAAATATGTTCACCATACAATGTCCACTATTATTGGTTTCGTGAAACTCATTAAAGTGTTGCCCCACAGACAGCAATGCTTTGATAATGACGAGGTTCTGTGAAATGAGTATTCTGGGTTTCTATGGTAAATTGTGGAAGTACACGTGGACTTTTAAGAATAAGGAACACCGGCAAGTGACAGGAGAATTATCAGAGGAAATTAAAACTGTACCTTCTACTTTCACTTATTTTTATCAATCTCGTTTTCGGGTCTCTTTTCCGTTGCTGTTTTAAGCAATAAAGCCCACACATAACACATAACTCAGTGTTCCTGTTTCGTTATTTGATTCTTTTTGTTAATGAAAGTTGGAAATATTTCACCTCTATGCGTTTAAGCTGACAAAGTTTGAGGTACGAGGAATCGACCCGAGTTGAGTTGAAATGATGTTTTACTTTGCAAGGGCAATATTTCAGCCATAACGCAAGGTGATGCGCAAGATGCACATCGAGCGAAAAGACAGTTCATAAAAGGGATCGATAGAAAGAAAAGTGAAAGCAAAAGATCCCCATTTTAGTTGCGTTATACGACAAGCATTAGGTTACTGAGGTCCTATTCCATCTACGTGACACCACGTCACTTCCCGGAAGCCCCACGGGGTGGCATCGACCCACGGGTTGTTTTTGAACAATTTTGTTTTCATATTGTTCTTTACATTCGTAGAACCCACAGTTAATAGGTCTTGTGTAAACTATTTTGAAATTATCCTTTCGCTATTGATCTGTAGATAATGTTAGCTAAATTCCATTCAATGTTTGGCTACGTCGAAGCACTTTTTTTTTTTCAGCTTCCGCCGGACTGCCACCTGATTACACTGCTCCTCCGTTGATTACCAAACGTGAAAACGAACCCATCAGTAAGTTGTGGTAAACGTATACTCATGTTAAACTATCTGGATAGAGGTGCAGTAAGCTTGTGCTGGATACAGTGACCGAACAGATAGTTGGCCTGAGAGTGGCTGAATGCTTCTGGACTGCGCTTTGATGATTTTTCACGCTTTCTGTCCGCATAACCAACCATTTACAAACGTAGGAACGAATCTATAAGGAGTTTCCCGATAGGGATGAAGGACTGCAATAGAGTTTAATAAATCATAATCCAAATGAACAGTTCGGAAAGGCAATGGTTCCTCCACAGATATGAAAACCTTAAAGGGACATGATCAGGGTTGCATCTCCAATACCGAACAAAAACTAAAAAAATCGTTCAAGTCGGTCTGACTAAACATTGATACATGAATTAAATAACGGCGAAATCCTACTGCAATTAATGGACGCCTTACAGTTTTTTCGCCGAGAAGGTCACTTACTCGAACTCGACAATTAATTGCTATACGTTCCCAATTTTGGCGACGTCATCGTTTTATGTGTACTAGCTAAAACGGTGACAAGCCAACACGGTGACACGCCAAACTTGGCGAAAATCTACGGACAATTAAGCGTAATGATCGATGGATATACATATCTTTTGTTGTCACCGTTGTATCCAAAAAGTGTCACCTTTTGGACCAAATATCTATCCCCGTTTCGTCTAATTGTAACCGTTTCGTCCACTCATTTGTCACCGTTATGGCGTGTCACCGTTTTAGCCATTCAATATTTTGCTTACCTTCCCAAAACGCAATGCACACTCTATTTTTAACGTTAGACGAAGTTCGGAAATCCCTTTTCTTTTTCTTTATCGCCCCAAGACAGCACGGTATTATATTACTAGATGAACAGAAAGACAAGCTCTTAACATAGATTGGCGTACCTGCATCTCTGATCATGTTCCTTCAAGTAGATCAAGAGTAAAATGCTTCTCTCAGTGCTCGGAGCAGCCGTCACCGAAAACGTTAGCAGTTGTCTTCCGTGAGGACGTGAGTTTGTAGGACCAGGGACTTAAATTTTCAGAAGTTCTGTAAAGTTACTCTCACGTTTTGGAAACACGGTCTGTCACTCTTATACAGCAGAAACGTTCTAAGAGCAACTTTTAAACTCGCTTTTAAACTAAACCTCAAACCCATTGTCCAATTATGGCATGAAGCTCAAATAACAATAGTAAGTGCCGGTACCCTATTTTAGTAGATCTAATGAATTCGTGTAAATCTCCAGATAGTCATATTTCTTAGACGTACATCTTAAAATAAGCCACGTCATGGTGACGGCTTCAGCTGGTGACGGTTTCATTGGCATTCCTCAAGGATATACATGTAATATGTGAGACTCATTTAAGGTCAGAGTTATATTGCAGATAGTACATTGTTCACAATGACGGGAGAAGACCGGGACGGTGACCAGATGACTTTCAGTCGTAACTCTCCAGAAACGAAGGACTTAGTGCGTCTGGAGCCGATGGCGCAAAATGGAACAAAAAGGACGGTAAAGGTGATACTCAAGAAGGAACTGGACAGAGATCGTGTAAGTCCACGTGCATAAACACTCACACGCACACATCTACAAACACACCAAACTCCTTTTCCGTAAGATGAATGCATTAATACAGATAGAGAGGCACCTATATTACATATGGACAAATTCACATACACAGCGATCCATCCACCCGTCCATCTACAGTCAAGAAATGAGGTGCTACAAAGCACGCGCGCGCACGCACGCAGACACAGACAAGCGCCCAGTCAAACCCATATACATCATACACACATGCAAGACCTTCCATTAAATACAACTATTTGAAACTGAACGATGATAAAACTGAATTCCTTATCATTCACTCCCCTACAGCCAAGACGAATGTGTCATCTCTGGTTCTACGGATTGGAAATTCTGTTGTATCACCAAGTGCATGTGCAAGGAATCTAGGTGTCATCTTTGATTCGTCAATGCGCCTTGAAATCCATATTGCAAACCTGTGCAAAAGAGCATACTTTCAGATAAGAAACATAGCACAAATATCCAGATACTTGGACAAATCGTCAATCCAAAAGCTCACGCATGCCTTTGTTACATCCAGGATAGACTATTGTAATAGTCTGTTGTTCGGCGCTAATAAGAATCTTGTTCACAAGGTACAACGAGTACAGAATACTGTAGCAAGGCTCATCACCAAAACAAGAAGATACGATCATATCACACCAGTCTTAAAAGATCTTCACTGGCTCCCTGTCAAAAGCAGAATTGAGTACAAAATTCTCATGTTCATGTTCAATGCTCTACATGATCGAGGTCCAACATATCTTCGTGATTTCATCACCTGCTACCAGCCAGCACGTACTCTGCGATCACAGTCATCACTATACACCACGGTTCCACATGCAAGGACTGCTACCTATGGAGATAGAGCATTTGTCAGGGTTGGGCCAGTCCTGTGGAACGCACTGCAACAAACCTTACGAGACGTTCATACGTTATCCTCTTTTAAGACCAACTGAAAACCTGTCTGTTTGAGCAGGCAGTCTCTACATACATGTGTGTAGAGACTCCCTGGTTTGAGAGAGCATATGACCTTAGCGCATTTGAGCAGGAATCTGGATAAAAGCGCTATACAAGAAACTCAACTTAACTTAACTTACTCAAAATAAAAACCAAACCAAAACCACTCGCACAAGTGTTGGTTTGGGATTGTTTGGGACAGCACCATTGTTTTATTGGTGGTTTGGACCTGGTTACAAAACCACCTATGGTTTGATTTGGCTGGTCTTACTAAGTTTATGAACAACCACTTTAAATTTACCACATTCAACTTTCTGGGAGTTTTTGCTTTAGGGAGGTTTAAGTGGTTTGATCATTCCTGAAACGAACCATTGGTTTGGTTTGGGTGGTTTCATTGAAAGTGATGATCAACAATTTTATATGTGTTTTAGATGACTAACACCAATCCCATGCACATCTTTTAATTACATCATACTGTACACTTGATCTATTATTGTTTATTTTATATATATATGTGTATGTATGAGAGATACACGGAGAGAAGGGTACAACATTGCATGTAATATCACCCAATCAAAGGTACATTCTGCATTACTGATTTTTGGTGTACAAGGTTGTTATGGGCGAATATGAAAGCCCGTCTAACAACTTTCATATATATATAGAATGAATTAGAGCTTTTTTAGCTGTTGACAAAAATTCAAATCCTTGAGGTCGAAATCAAGGTCAAAATATTGGTCAAATGGTCAAACCCTCTAAATGAGTCCAAGACAAAACATGGTGATAGATTTTGAATCCTTATTTCCCGTCCAAGGACACACATTTTACAAAAAATTAAGCTTGTGGTTCCAGAGATGTAGTGATTTAAAGTTATGGGGGTTTGTAAAAAAACAACAACCAAAGGTCGGTCACCATATCTCTGTAGGCCTACTCACTGGTCCGATTGCACTTTTTGGGGACTGTTTTATTGTTGCCCATGACAACGTTGTATACCAAATTTCATAAAAATTGGAGGTGGTGAGGTGAAGGTCATTGGGTGATCTGTTGGGAATGATCCAGAAATAAAAGTCATGAATGTCTTTGGAAGAGATGTCTTGTGTCTTGATTTAAAACTTGGAGGAGATGAAGCAGATGTAACACTGTGTGAGAGAGTCTTCCAGACTGATCGACAACACCACAATAGTATGGGCTCAGTATGTTGATGCCTTATCATGGCATTAAAGTTGGATACGTGGTCAAACTCATTGTTTTCTTTTCAAAAAACAACCTTTGGAATGATAAATATACATAAAATTGTGAACATCCGATGAATAATGCACAAAAAATAACTGACACACCACAGGTTAGCAGTGGGGAATCCAAGGTGGGGGGGGGGCTCTGAGCTCAAGACCCTCTACTCTTTCCTGAGGTTGACAGTTTGAGACTTATTTTAAAGAGGTCATTTTCACAGTTAAATCCAGCAGAATGCATCCAAATTCTGGTAATCATGAGACAGATCAGAGTTTTGGGGAATATGTCCAAGAATCATTATGTGGAATATTTCTTACAAAGCTCTAACATATTGTGCTGGTGTTGAATTATGACATAACAGGGGCAGATCCAGGATGTGTACAAAGGGTGAGGGCCACAACATAGACATGATGTTCTTGGGAGGTTCCGAGGCATGTTCCCCCCAGGAAATTTAGAAAAATCAACGTGATCTCGGCCCATTTCACGAGTTTTCACAATACTTTTGGGGTTTATTGAGTGTTAACATAGCATAAGACAAATAAAGGGCAAGCTTAAGAAGGGGCACGTACTCACAGTTTCCCAACCCTCTTGATCCGAGCCTGTATAGTGGGATTGATACCCGACAAAACTGCTTCCCCAGCATTTGGCTGCCCAGGTAGAATGACATGACCGGAGACTAGACTTTTGTCAAGACCCTAACGCTGTAAAATTGTTTAAATAGATGTAAAGAAATAGAACAGGAGACAGATTTGCTCCTCGAGGCCTAGATGTTCTCTCCTAGCTGTACCTGAGATGTAGAGATGTATTGCACAGAGTAAAAGCAGTTCAGTATCCTAGGTTTTGGCAAAAGTCTAGTCTGAGGCTTCAAAATCCAGCATCTCTCTTTGCAACATTTTGATTCAAAAATGAGTTCACAACTTATGGTTTCAATGTGTTCCAGTAAATGGCATTCATAATGCATACATGATATGCTTTTAGTGATTTGGCGAACACAGACACTTCGAAGTAATTAAACTTAGTAATGCATGCATGTATTTGAACTTTGTAATGGATACAGTATTTGATTTAAGTGGTTTGGCAAGCAGACACTTCGAAGTATTTGAACTTTGTAATGGATACAGTATTTGATTTTAGTGATTTGAGAAGTAGACACTTCGTAGTAATTGGACTTTTTAAGGGATACGATATTTGATTTTAGTGGTTTGGCTAGCAGACACTTCGTAGTATTTGGACTGTGTAATAGATACATGTATAAGTATTTGATTTTAGTGATTTGACAAGCAGACACTTCGTAGTGATTGGACTTTGTAATGGATACGATATTTGATTTTAGTGGTTTGGCTAGCAGACACTTCGTAGTAATTGCACTTTGTAATGGATACAGTATTTGATCTTAGTGGTTTGGCTAGCAAACACTTCGTAGTATTTGGACTTTGTAATGGATACAGTATTTGATTTTAGTGATTTGGCAAGCAGACACTTCGAAGTAATTGGACTTTGTAATGGATACAGTATTTGATTTTAGTGGTTTGGTGAACACAGACTCCCAGTAAGTGAACTGCATCATGCCAAACAAATACATTAAGAAATACCTTTAGAAGCCTCTGTAATGATAAGAGCATGTCACATCCCCATACCCACCTCAACCCACTCCCAATTACAAAACAAAGCTTTGCATTTCTGATTTCTCTGTTTTCAGGGTTTATTATTTATTTTGGCTACGGAATAAGGAAAAGTTCGGAGAACTGTCGACAAGAAATGTGTCCGTACCGTGATCAACCACGACCTGACTCAGACGTCCAATCACAGGACAGAGAAGATGACAAATTGGAATCAACCAATGAGAAAACTCCATTACTGAACAATGAATCCAACAGTTCCATTAATACTCCACCAGGTGACTCAGAAAAAATATTCCACAATGTAATGGAGGATTCCAAATATAGGTCATTACTTTCGTCAAGTAAAGTAGATTAATGAAGGACACACAGTACTAGCACCAAGAAGAAAATACCTTACATCATTTCAGACATGGTAAACACAAAGAGACTGTAATATCAAAAATACTCAACAAGTGCAATATCCATAAAAGTCAAAATTGTGTTTAAATTGGAATCAAAGCTGTCAATTGTCATGGGTATTAATTCAAATGTGTATTTTCCTTGAGCACCTATATTTGTCGTGTATGGTATCATTGATGCCCCCAGAAAAACTGTAATGTTTTTGAAATAATTTTTTGGTTTAAATGTTTTCAAATATTATTGAATAAATGCAGAAACACTTTGATTTTAGTAAATACTGTGAAACAATCCAATGATATATTGCAGCTGTCAAGGAAAAGGTGATTTTATTCTAATAAAAGTTATGTGAATTGTACATACATGTACCTAACATTTATTTTCTAGTTTGTTGGTTATCTTTGATTTAGAACTGATATGACAGATGCCACGCGTGACAGTATGTAGCTTTGAGTGAGTGAGTGAAATGGATTTTTACATTGCAGGAAGCAATAGTTCAGTCATTGCGCAATGTGATGTGCAAGAGGCACATCAGGAAAATGGACAACACAGGATCGATAGTAAGAAAGAGAAAGCAAACGATCCCCATTGTCGCTTTGTATGACAAGCATTGGGTTACTCAGGCTCTATTCTATTCAAGTGACACCACGTCACTCCCCGGAAGCCCCATGGGCTATGTAATTTTGATATCATGCGATGCAAACATCATCAACATGCAATGCTAATAACTTAATAAAAAGTTTCAGAAGAGATTATGTGTGCTTGGTAAAACCGAAAACAATCCCTTATTAAAAGCGAACATTTCAAGAAACATCGTCCTCAACATCAAGGATATAATCTAGTTATAGTATCTCGTAGTCCAAAATACCCTGGATTTCAAGAACGAGGAAACATTTGCTTTGTTAATATCTTTTTGTTCTCTTTCTTGTTCTTCATCTTGACGGTGGAGCCCCGACACCGGTGTGATGTTGATGAGACCATGATGATGTGGCTGAAAGATTGCCGAAAACCACGTAAAACCTCAAATCACTCACTAAACTGTAGTACTAATGACGTCAAATTTATTACATCGGCAAACAAACATTTAAACCCAGGAATATAGGTTACTGTATAAAACAAGTATTTGATAATTCAGTATTGGTTCTTGACAAAGGAATTCGTGTTTATCAATTAATGGTGTATGGGTATCTCTGCCCAAGAACTGACATTAGTTAGGTGCATGGGAACCAACCAGATGGAAGTCATGGCATCAAATGATACAACAGGCCGAATTTAAAAGGTTTTGCACTTAAGTGTGTCTTTAAACCTTGGCGAAGAGCGCGGGATGACGCAGTGGTTAGCATGTTGGTGCACTAGCTTGCCGGCCTTGGTTGTTGTGGTTCGAATCCAGCCAGGGTACCTCTCTTTCAACCAGCACATGGGCCCTTGAAGTGATGTTGGTGTCACCGTAGTGATGTGGGTGAAGGATTGTTGAAAGCCACAATCGCTCGCTCATTTTAAATCTCTGTGAGTGAGTGAGTGTAGTAATGAGATCTCCACCAACAGCTCAAGTATTACTTGTTAGAATCTTACTGATGGTTTGCCTTCCTCTCTTCAACACGCAACCTCTCTAGATGCAGCCAGGCACAGTGGTTCAAATCCCTGATAAGACACAAAAATAAAATTTGATTTTCTTGAATTTTCCGGGGGACCGTGGCTTGGTCCTCAGCCTAGGGCACAGGGGCTTGGTCCTCAGCCTAGGGGCACGGGTCATGGTTCTCAGCCTAGGGGCCCGGGGGTCTTGTTTGAGCCTAGGGCCCGGGGGGATTTGTCCTCAGCCTAGGGGCCCAGGGGTTTTACGTGATTTTCGGCAATCTTTCAGGGACATCAATCTTTCAGCGACTAAGGGCCCAGGGGCTTGTCCTCAGCCTTGGGGCCCGGTGGTAGTTAATCCGTTACTGTCAATATACTGTTCTAGGAAGTGCAAGACAAAAATACCTCCATTCTGAGATAAAAGATCTGGATATAAACTACAAATACGCAATTTAATATTTGATCCGAATTTTTCTAGTATGTTCCCTTAATTTAAGGGACTAGCGCTTACAGTTCTCAGTATTTGTTAGCACATCGCCTAGACTGGCAAATATTCAGCTAGACTGACTTAAGGCTTTATAATAAATTCCTCAGTCATGGAACACAACTAATGAGAATATAATTTCAACACAAAACAATATCATGTGCCCCATGTTTTCACCAGCTCAAATGTACATGGTGCACAGCATAGGCGAATCAAGGAGTTTGGAAAAAGAAGCTGAATAAAGTGATTTGGGAAAATGGGGGAGAGTGCAGATTACAGGCACTTGACGCTGAAGATAATAAAAATACCATAAAATGTGAATTTGGGGACATTTCTATATGTATGGTATGATAGAATTTGGGCACATTTCTATATGTATGGTATGGTAGAATTTGGGCACATTTCTATATATATAAATGGTAGAATTTGGACACAATTATATATAGATAGTACGGTAAAATCGTATAATTTGGGCACATTTCTATACGTATAGTATAGTAGAATTTGGGCACATTTCTATATGTATAGTATGGTAGAATGTGGGCACATTTCTATAAGTATGATATCGTAAAATTGTAGAAATTGGGCACATTTCTATATGTATAGTATGGTTAAATGGTAGAATTTGGGCACATTTCTATATGTATAGTATGGTGAAATGGCAGAATTTGGGCACATTTCTATATGTATATGGTAAAATGGAAGAATTTGGGCACATTTCTATATGTATAATACGGTAAAATTGTAGAATTTGGGCACACTTCTATATGTAAAAAGGTAGAAATGTACCCACATTCACATTTTATAGTATTTTTAGTATTGTTAGAGGTGTAGACTGCACAGGTTCCTCAGCTAATGCAGTTTTGCATAAAACTTAGCTGAGCAAAGGCGTGCACACCCCCTGCAAGCCCCCTCCCCCTCCCCCCATTCCCATTGGATCCACTTTCGAGATGCATATCCCATTAGTCTGCATAGGCAGATCCAGGCTTTTGAAAGGGGAGGGGGGTGCATGATGTGATTTGGTAAAAAAGGGGGATGCAGTTTTACGTACAATTTAGATGTAAAAAGGGGTGTGTGCCCCCTCTGCAAGTACTAGAACTACAATTGACGACCGCATCACAGCAGCAGCAACATGTAAGTATTACAACATCATGCCTGGGAGAATTCAAGCGACAACAGCGAGTGAGGGAAATGCCATAGCGATGAATATTTCAGCCATGTATACCGAGAAGAGGGATGACATAGAGTGCTTAACTGAAAGCGCAAGTTTACTTTTGTTTTACCTGCTGAAATGTTGCTCTTTTTGCAAGAAATTCTTCTAACTTTCCTCATTATGGACTTGGCCATTTGGCCATAGAGTAAAAGTGTTAATGCTGAATTTAAGGAAAAGAATATAACAGTATTGCATATCATCCTCACCATCATCATCGTCTTCATTATCCTCGTCATTGTCTTCATCTTCATCAACATGATCATCTTCATCATATCCTCCTCATCCTCTTCGTCATCTTCATAATCATCATCATCATCTTCATCATCATCCTCACTCAGAACATGTCTCCCGACGGTCTAGAACCCCCAGAGCTTCCAAGACCTACAGACAGCCCCTGCAACCCCCCCCCCCCCCCCCACCCCACCCCCATTGATTCAGTTGCCCCTGTAATTACACTCTTTGGACTTGTTACAAAGCTCATCTTGACCAGCATAAATGCAAGATGCCTCCAAGCTCACCTATACAAACCCCTTTCTTCGCTCGTGGAGATTTACACCGAAATTTCATTGGCATAATATTGTTTCATCAATGGTAACATTTACAGTATAACTAAACTATTAACTTCACTATAGTAATCTCTGTAGAATGGAAATGAGAAGATATCCACATCACCATTGTTGTCTGCGGTCAACTGCAAAACACCCACCCCGTGTTCAAGTATGGAGTATATATACCACTCAACATTTGATAGGGACACTGGATATTTTTACCAATTGGTAGAGAATGATTACATTTACGTCAATCAAATTGGTTTACATAATCAATTTAGGTTTAATGAAATGCCCATGGTTGTCACATGCATCAGAAATAACAATTTGAACGTGCCCAACATGCGCGTTGAAAGAAGTGTCAGTTGGCGTTGAAAGCAATCACAGTTTACGGTCTGCAAAGCTAAATTTTTCGGTTTCTTTATGGTTAAAAGTGAAACGTTATGCAATGGCAACCCCAACGACGGCGTTTAAGTAATAAAAAGATGACCGTGACAAGGGGGTAGGAATGCTGTAGGAAGGTGCTACGCAAGAACAGGTTGCAAGAACTTTAAATGTTGCACAGAGCGTGGTGTCCCGTATGTGACACCATTACCAAACCACTGGAAGTGTGACCCGACAACATGGAGGACGTCAGGAAAGGCCAACTGTAGCTGTTGATGATCGAATGTTGGTCTTTCAGGCAAGGCGGCTACGCAGCGGTATGAACTGCAGAACGCTTCTAATTCATGAGGCTGGATAGAGGTCTCTTAGACGAGTTCGGAGAGTGCCTTTAACCAGCCATATCATTCTCAGCGACATCATACTGTGGGCAAACCAACATATGATATGGAACCTGAATGCCTGGAGGCCAGTGCTCTTCACTGACGAGTCTCGTTTCTGCTTGCACCACACGGACCAAAGAGCAAGGACATGGAGATGGAAGGATTCCACAGGCAACATGTCGCGGAACATGACAGATATAGTTGGGGGGTCAGTTATGGTCTGGGGAGGCATGTCAATCGATGGAAAAACACCCCTGCATGTCTTTAGACAGGGGATGCTGACCAGAGTTCGGTACAGGGATGAGATCCTTGATCCCGTTGTCAGACCATTTGCGAGTGCCATGGGCCAACAGTTTATTATTGTGGCTGATAATGCTCGTCCACACCGTGCCCGGGTAGTCTCAGATTACCTGGAGCAGTAGACAATTGAGAGAATGGAGTGGCCTGTCCGCTCACTCGACTTTAATCCAATTGAGCATGTGTGAGACATATGTTCGGGCACAAGTTGTACAGTCACAGGTGCTGGGCGAGCTCCAGCCTTCGAAGAGAAGTGGAAGCACCTTCCACAACTACAGATTTTTTGGCTGATAATTGGAATGGATCGCCGTTGTCTGCATGTTGTTAATGCACGGGGATACCATTCACGTTACTGACAGATGACTTTGAGTGAGGATGATTTCACTGCAATTCATCAGTGTGACTAAAATTATGTTTTTCCTGACATAGTCTTCTTTTCTTTTACTGTTTAATGCAGGTTTAAGCATCATTAAACATTTGGGGTCTCACTAAAATGCGCCCGTAAGTGCCCGTATGCGCCCGCATGCGCCCGTAAGTGCCCGTAAGTATATAAAAGATGCCCGTAAACGTTATTACTATTCTTGTTGCTGCAAATAGTCTAAAATCCAAGTTACAAAATGATACGACCTATATTGGCTGCGTAAAAAGCGAGAAATTGTCATGTTGACATACTTTACGGCCGCTTCTTTAACTGTCGAGCCAGGGGGTGTTGATCTGTCTGTAAATAGAAAGGTGCCCAGGGTCCGTATTCATGGCATTTCATGGCTTTGTTCATTATTTTTTAAAAGAGAATTAATTTACAGGCAGGGGGAAATGAAGAGGAAATAATAAAACGCAGGCAGAACGTGTGTTGAACGCGTGCAGGTGATAAGGTTTTTTTTGCCCAGTAGGCCTATACAATAGATATATTTTCCTCCCGTCAGTTAACCTTTACTAGTAGCCTTGGAGTCATCACACACTGCTAAAGAATAAGGAACCGGACTCCAAACTACGGTAAAATACGATGCACGTCACGATCTAATGCCCGCCACACACTGGAGAAATCTGTGCGCAAAATTTCATTCGTGGTACTTTGTTTACGCATTTTGCTTCCGTGTGTGGCAAATTTACGTAATACGTTTTTCATTCGTGAACGTTTTTGTAAATATTAAACCTGTTTGATAATTTTTTGGCATGAATGAACTATTCCTTACCGTGTGTGGGAAACGAAGGCAAAGTGCTTACGTCTTTTGGCACGAATTAAATATACTTTACGTCTTTCGTTCCGTGATTTATCAACACAATCGCAACGGAAACATTGCGTAACCTACGTTAGGCACCATTTATACTTAACCCATTATGTACAACAAAGGGCTCAAAAGACAACAACCAACCTGGTTTGATGCTGAATGCAAATCGTTGAAAACTGAAATGTATAAATTACTGAATGTGTTTAGAAAATATTCTACAGCAGATAGTTGTTCTGCTTATAAACAAAGTAGAAACAAATTCAAGTCAGTCTGTAAACTTAAACAAAACAATGTTTTAAACAGTCAGTTGTCAAGGCCATAAATGATCGATGCAGCTTGTGAAACCAATTGTACAAACTTTTGGAAGTTGGTCAAAAATATATAACTATTCGTTTCGCTGAATATGATATAAACCTGTCATATGGGTAGATTATTTTAAAGATTTACTTAACCCATCATCTGAAGAGGATTGTGACTTAACCAAAGAGGTTCAATGTTACCTCAGTAGCCATTCCTTTGAAACCTGTGAAAGGTGCCTTTGTAAAGAGGATATCTTTTCTACATACTTCACTGATCAGGATGTCATTAATGCTATTAGAAATTTAAAAGGTGGTAAATCCCCAGGCGATGATGGAATCCCACCTGAAATTTATAAATATGCTGTGAACGTGTTAACCCCTTATCTGCTCATACTGTTTAATAATATACTTCATACTGGACAGTATCCTAGTTCATGGTCAACTGCTATTATAATGCCAAGTTCCGTGGTATATACCCCTTCTTAATATAATGGGCAAGCTGTTTGCATATAGTTTGAATAAGAGACTAGAATATTATTTGGATATTAGTAGCCTAATTAGTGAATATCAAGGCGGCTTCAAAAGAGACCATTCACAATTGACAGTATCTTTACTTTGCAAGCAATTGTTCAGAAGTATATTACTCGCAGAAAAAGGAAAGTTTATTGTGCCTTTATTGATCTTCGAAAGGCCTTTGCAATGGTAAATAGATGCAAATTGTTGTATGCTTTGCTTCATAATGGCATCCATGGCAAGTTTTTCAATGTTAAAAGCAGTATGTACCGCTCTGTAAAGGCAACTGGAACATATTACTTTGGCAAAAAGTTGACTGAATATTTTGAAAGTACATGCGGTGTGAAACAAGGGTGTACATTAAACCCAGTTCTGTTTTCACTTTTTATCAATGAATTGGTGGTAACATTCCAGGAGCAATTTATAGATGGTATATTTATTTCAGAAAAGATGATGAATATAATAGCTCTGCTATTTGTCGATGATTTGATAATAGTAGCTGATAGTGTTATTAAACTGAAAAGACGCCTTGATGTGTTGTATGGTTATACGATCAAATTGGGAATGGAAATTAATGTAGATCATTGTCTTTAAAATGGGAGGTCGGCTCTCTGCCAGCTGTAAAACTGGGTACCTGGTCGGAAAGCGATGGCAATGTGAAAGTTAACTATATGTAGCGCCTAGCTGGTAGCTTGGGTTGTATACTACCCTGGGAGTTGACGAATGTTGTGGATGGTACATTGTTCCAATGACTGGGGTAATAATTTGTAGCGCCTTGAGCATGTACAAGTGCATGGATATGTGCGAATTATAAGTACTCATTATTATGGACTTCTGCTAGTTTATTTGCCATATTTACATTTTTACATAATTTCGTTCTATTTTGTTGTGAAATACCTCCGTATCATACCTGACTGAAAATAGAATGACGTTTTGAATAAATGTTAGATGGCTTGACCAAGAAAATCAATTGTGTTAGATGGAGTCTTTCAGCTTACCATCGACATATTTTCGTCTTCGTATCATTATGTATTGTTTGTTTTCATGTATTAAAACCTAAATTGCAAAACCTTGATACAAAATTGTTTTATTTCTAAAATATCGAGTAGGGCAGTACTTTGGAGATCTAAAACGTATAAAGTAAGGATACTTTCAGGTTATGGAACTCCTATCATTGGCAGCTCAACTGGAGTACTGACTGGCAGCGACTGATAGCTCAATGTAAACAAGGATGCGTGTTATTACTGACATGAACTCAACACACAAATCACGAAGTTATTAACACCATTTCGGCATAATCTTTGTGTTTCCAAGAGCAGCAATTTGGATGCACACGCACCACGGGTGGAAGGCATTAACATTGCGCTGGGGTATTTGTCGGCCCGGAGAAGTGAGGTTTCCACGACACGTTACAATTGCCACAGCTGCAAACACCTGTCATTTTATCTCGGTAGCTGCAGATGAAATGTAGCATCGTGTTGCTGTCACCTGTGCTCACGTGTTGGTCACCAAAAAAAGGTATGTGATACTTGTATGTTACCCCTTTATTCCCGTACATATAATCATAGGCGAATTCATGGAGAGGGCTTCAGAGGGCTCAAGTTCAACCCTCCCCGCTGATGAGGCCGAAGTACACCTATTATAATGAAGCCTAGCACTATACATTTTAGATCCGAGATATATACTGCCGGGCAAAAGAAACGATACCAAATGATTTCAATTATTTTCCTTACGTCTTTATTCATAGCTGATCAAAAGGATGCTTGGATTTCATCGAGGGTAATTTGATTGACATCATGTCGTTAATAAACTTCCTAATCTCGAAGGGATATCTCTTGCATGTCTCTTGCATGTCCAATTGGTTTCTTTTTCAGTAGTCTCTCAACATCTTGTTGTCGTTTCTTTTGCCAGGCAGTTTACTTCAAAATGCACCGCATCTTATCTATTTTAAAAACATTTCTCCCTTGACCCTACCTACCATTCATGGGTTTAGTATACGTGCGATATTAGGGGCGGTAAATCAGCCAACGCAACTGAGCGTCCCCCCCCCCCCCCTCCCAGTCACGAATTCCTGAATTCCCTGATAACTTATAAATTTTATGCAACATTTTCTCAACAACTTGAAAAGAATGCTTTTACATTTCGAAATATGTCGGAGGTAAGGGCTAGTTACTGTTTCTCTTAATTATGATTCACACCGTCGCCATTAAAGTTGGATACATGGTCAACCTCAGTATTTTCGTTTCAAAAAGCAACTTATGGAATGATTAATATACATGTACATACCACGAATAATACACACATGTTTTTTCGGTTCTACAGCCTCTTGAATAGCCTCATTTATTTGGTGACCCCAATGCCATAAAATATTTTTGAAAATGCATTCTGAACTTTCAGAAATAATCTTGAAAATATTCGTAAACCCTCGGAAACGTTACACTTGCAAATAAATGCATTCGGAAATCGACGGAACATTTTTCGGTAAACCCTCCGAGAAAGATTCCGAATGAGGCTGGCTATTTGAAAATAGAAAATAATTTCGTCTGCATCTGCCGGGACTCAGGGAATACGGCGTTATTTAATTAGACATACACTTTTACATTGTTTACAGTTTATGTTATGTATTTCACACAGATAGCACCAGACCTATTTTAGCATTCGGGAGTTAAATAATTCCGCGGTAGTATAGTATTCCCATTAAACAGTTGATATTTAATTGACAAAGTGACGAAAATACAGTTAAATAACCAAACAAAACTTCACATACATATCGTATAAAATTTGGAGTGTTAAGAACACCGTAACTCGACATGCCTCATCCCACAAGCAGTCCCTTTTCAGTCGTCTTTGCACCCTACAGGCTAATATTTAGAGTTGGATGGGTAAAATCGTAAGGGGAGAAATTCCGGGTTGGTTATATACATGTACTAAAAGATTATTTTCGATGTGCATTCAATGAGAGTGAGGTTAATGTTTCACCTGCATTTCAAATATACTGAGTCAAAAAAGAATCTTCACATTCTTTCTTCAGGGCACTATAAAAGAACAAGAGATGGTAAGATGGTTAAATTGTTATTATTTCATTGCTG
>JAUELE010274934.1:0-11225 GCA_031471655.1 Diodora aspera
ATCTTTCCTGAACTATGTTGTGCCCCCCACTCCCACCTTTCCACAAATCCTGGATCCGGACTTAGTTCTTCACGTCCAAAGCCGGAACTAGTGAGATGGGGATAAGAGGACGAAAGCCAGGCAAATAGTTCTGCTTCAGTGTTTTGCATGTGCATCAAGTGCTGCTCAGCAGTTCAAAGACAGATTTGGTTAAAACAAAGTTCTGTCAATCCTTTACAGGCTTTTGACAAGTCGTAGGAAGTTAGCACTACTGTTCCTTGTTGGTTTGGAAACACATGACGGTGGTGTAAGGACACCATGCTGAAAATCCAGAGTATACAGTGATGAAGATAAAGATACTTACATTTCGTCAGCACAGTGTTCTGGTCGTGTCATTCTGTCTCCTTGCATTACTGTCTTCATCACTTGCCGAGCCGAGAGACCACGATAGGGACTCGCACCTTATAGTGATAATGCGCACATGTATATTAATATGATACATGCAGCGTTCAACATTGTTACCCAAGTCATCCACAGCATTCATCAATTTCCCTTGGGGTATATAACCTTATCATGTGACACAGAAGTAACCATAATCATTGTTGACACCCTATATACATACATGTACATCTTGAAAGTAAAACTAGTGTCTAACTTTTGTAACTTGTTGCAACAATGATTGTGTTGCAGGTTGAGTTAATACATGCATACCCCTTTACTGGGTCTTTATAATCGGTCGTAATATCATTAGATGAAAATTAGCGCTCGGGTTTTTACAGTGCCGTAAGTGTTTGTATTTCCCGTACATGATACATTCTGAATAGAAATTGGAAAGGAATTATACGGTAATGTCAACAGACTCTGTCTACTAGTATCTGAGCAGTTTCAAGTTCTGAAATCAAAACCATTTGCATTGAGCTAAAGTCGAATAATCTCTGTTGATTTGGGCTTGTGGTTTTACTGAGACAAAAGGGGTCCAGTAACGCTACAAAAAGGAAGATTGTTTGCTTTCTGTATTTCAAGTGTGTACATTTAACATCATGTTGCTGTATTCATGCAGCTCAACTGTAACAACATTGGACTGCACATACATGTGTCATTTCAAATGTCCTTAAAGCGACCATTACCTAATGTGACGATTTCCCAAAGCAGAATTCCATATGACCAAACATCAGACTTGACGCTGTACATACGGTCTTCAAGGGATTCGGGGGCCATCCAGCGGATGGGTAGTGGACCCTGTGGAAAATGGTAAACGCATAAATACATGTTTAACGAAGAGTTGTTGGCTACATAGAGAGGCAAAATGCTTTGTGTGTTCCATTTGTAACTACGTCAGTTGATGATGTATTTGTTGACTGCTCGTCATATTATAATATGATTATAATGACCTGATTTGAGATGATGAATACCATAGTATGGATTGTCATCCCCCACATTTAATGTTAACAAATATTAATCTTATACAAAACCATTGTCCGGGATTCATAGTTGGCATCCTCCGAAAGGTTCCTGGCAAGTCCAAAGTCTGACACCTTACACTCAAAGTCTGCAGTGAGCAACACATTCCGAGCTGCCAGATCTCTGTGGATGATCTATAAACATACCGAAACAACTGCTAATATAATGTACACCTTAATAGTATTTATTAATTATCTGCAGAGAACGGAGAAGATGCGAACTCTGAAACGTAAATGTTGTCAGCAACTTAACAGGAACTCACTGACAACACAAGATCACTTACAACATTACCTAAATTGTTCAACTGGTTTACAGCAAAGACGATACTGGCTAACTTGAAATTACTTCAATCGCCAGAAGCAATCTCGCAAAGAATCTCACGATAAGTCATGGAAAAGTTGTTCCCTGATGACAATTCTTCTTTGTATTCGTCTTGTTTTAGTTTCGGATAGTTACCGCAGGTTTGTCTTATTCATGGTAATTTTGTTGATTGATTGAATTAAGTGATTGTGTTATGCAGCATTAAAAACATCTTAGCTTTAGTCAATAACTTCTTCGATGACAGTTAAGAAACTCCAGGAATACACGACGTGCAGTGTTCATACTCAGTCTTAGGTTTAGGTGTCGTAACTACTTCCATGAAGAGGACGATGTTCCTTGGATAAATGACAATACACGTATGTGTTTACCTTGTGTTTCTGCAAATGCCTCATTCCTCGAGCCACTTGTTGTGCAAACATTGTTAGCTGTTTGGATGTCACCTCCTTTACAACAGCGTCACCTGGACTATTAGATATATTTGCAGGAGGTCTATCACTTGTCGTCCCGTTCGTCGGGCCTTTATTTAAATGAGGTGCATCAGGCGCGTCACTTATCTTACTGGCAGTTGGGAAATTGGAACTGTTTTGGACTTTTGTCGCTTTTGAGTAGTGGTTCTGTGTGACCGTGGAAGCTATCGCTGCAGCGCTGCTACCACTGGTCGGCTTCTGTCGATGGCCGGCATTTTTTGTGCGTTGTTTCCTCAACCAGTGAAGCAGACTTCCCAATGGAACATACTCAATGATTAACAGAGGTGGCTCTGAAACAAGCCAACACAAAGACGTACACGATGGTTATACACTACCAACCATTTCTGAATTGTCTCTAGGATATAATCGAACATTTGGCACTGAAGACAAAGAGGCGGACATAATGTTTTTAATGCTTAGTTTGCCAGAGCTTGGCTATCTGAAAAGGGGCTGTAAATATGACCACTTACTTGATACAGCTGAAAAGGAGAGAAAGTTGACGACATGGAAATACTTTGGAATTGCCCTCATCATACGTATCTCATGATAAAAATCTTCTTTGGCAGCATCCGTGGAATTATCTAAAGAAAATAGATCAGGATCAGTATCAGGATAATCCACTGAAATAATTCCTCAGCCGGACACGCTTTGCAATAACTCGACTTTTTTTTATCTGCACGTGTGTAGTTAATAAAGATGATCTCGTTTGAAAAAAGACAAGCTCGACGAGGTCACGTTCTTGACAGTACTTGGGTAGCGTGATGACATGGCGTCACTATTGTCATTGCGTTCAGGGATATTCGGGAATAACATTTTGCGAGTTATATTACTTGTGCAAAACATCAACAAATATTACTAAAGAGTCGGCATGATTTGATTCGAAGAAGGTCCAGGGACCTAGTGTGACACTACGAGCACCGCACTGACTGTTGCTTTTCGTTCATGCGAAACGAAGAAAACACGCTTTTGACGAAACTCTCGCGGAAGAAATAAACAATCAGAGTTGCCTTGTTATCCGAATTGTCATTGATATGAATAAGCTACATTTAAAATTGATAGGTTATCAGGACTTGAACTGGCCTTTGTCAGATCCCCATATCCAAACGTTAGCATGCAAGAACATCTGTAGTTAATAAGATTGGTAATAACTCTACCTTTGCATATCTTGACAGCAACAACATCCCACTGATCCTTGGTAACGATGCCGAACGCCCTGGCCTTCATTACTTTGCCAAAGTTGCCTTGGCCAAGAATCTCCAGGAACTCAACCTTTTCTGCCGGAAGCTGATCTTTACACTTCTCCAGATCTATGAACGTGTTGCTTGACTGAAAGACAGACGGAAAGAGTGTTTGACGAGCATGTTGGAGTCCAAATATCCCCGAGATAGCAACATTTTAGTTATTGAGCGATAAACTAAGCTATTTTAATTGTTTAAGTCAATTTATTCTCAACCAGGTCCTACCTGCATGGCTGCCAGCGAAGCATGAAACGCAGGGGTATATTGCGAGTTCTTTCTTGTAAGCCACTGCAAGAAGAATGTTTGAAGATGTAGAGCAAAGATTTCCATGGATACATTTATCATGGAGTTGAAATATTTTGTATGCACATACCAACGACATTGTCGTTATTATTGTTAACGAACATTCCTCTGGTTCACATTTAAGGCCAAAACTTACTTTTAAAAAAGAATGGATATCATACCCAAATAATACACTACTCAACATCAGAAATCAGAAATAACAATTTGCACCAGAAATAGCAATGTGCACGTTGAAAGAGGTATCATTTGGCGTTGAAAGCAACCACAGTTGACGGTCTGCATGTATATGGTTAAATGTGAAACATTATGCAACGGCAATCCCAAATACGGCGTTTGAGTAATGAAAAATGACAAGAAGTAGGAATGCTGGAGAAAGGTGCTACGCAAGAACAGGCTGCAAGAACTTTAAATGTTTCACAGGGCGTAGTGTCCCGTATGTGGCATCGTTACTAAAACACTGGAAGTGTAGCCCGACAACATGGAGGTCGGGGAATGTCAACTGTAGCTGCTGATGATCGTGTTTTGGTCCTTCAGGCAAGACGTCATCCAATGCAAACTCCAACCCAGCTGCGAAATGAATTGCAGAACGCTTCTGGTGTACATGTTTCTACCCAACAGTGCGTCGACGTTTTTTGGAGGCTACGTTGAGGTCTTGTAGATCAGTTCTGCGAGTGTCTTTAACCCGACGTCATGCTCAAGAGCGTTTGCAGTGGGCAAACCAACATGTGAAATAGACACCGAATGACTGGACGCCAGTGCTCCTCACTGACGAGTGTCGTTTCTGCTTGGATCACACAGACCGAAGAGCAAGGACATGGAGACGTGTTGAGAAGGATTCCACAGGCAACACGTGGCTGAACATGACATATACGGTGAGGGGTACGGATCGGTTATGGTCTGGGGCGGCATATCAATGGACGACAAAACGCTCCTGCGTGTCATTAGGCTGGGGATGTTGACCGGGGTTCTGTACGGGAATGAGATCATTGGCCTACAGTTGGTTCATATGGATGATAATGCTCTTCCAGAGTAGCCCGAAATTACCTTGAACAGGAGACAATTGAAAGAATGGAATGGCCTGCCCGCTCACCAGACCTCAATCCAATTGACCATGTGTGGGGCATGCAGTTTCGGCACGAGCTGTACAACCACGGGTGCTGGACGAGTGGCAGCACGTCCACAACAACAGATATCCCCTTTCCTTTCACAGTTTAATGCATGTTTAAGCATGACGTAAACGTTTGTGATACAAAACGACGGCGTTTGATTCCTTTGTTATTGTCACCACAACCATTTGATATAAAGACCCAATATCCCTATCAAAAGTTGAGTAGTATACTAAAGCAGGATGCGTGTACCGAACGCTAAAATAGCTATGGCGTTATCTGTGTGAAATAAATAATATAAGAAAAGAATACCGAAAAAATGTTCCGTCGATTTTCGAATGCTTTCCGATTATGATCTGACGTGTAACGTTTCCGAAGGTTTATGAATATTTTCCAGATTCTGTCGGTATGTTCGGAATCCATATTTTCGTCTATATTGTGTCATGGGGGTCATGGGAAACATGCTATATATATTGTGGAGTATTCGTACGTGTGTGTGTGGTATGTACATGCTGTTATGTATATGTATCGTCTCAATACAAAACACTTAGTTTGAACACGTATCCGACATTAAGATTGCAATATTTGATTTGAAATTAGAAAAGTGTTTTACTGTGCAATTTAGTCTGAAGTAAGGTTTAATACAGTTTTCGTATACTTTTTTCATTTCTGGTATGTTTTGTTTTAACAATAAGAATTTCATGCAAACCGCTTTGACACTCCGCCTTATGAAGAACACAGCGACAGCCACAATAACTAATACAACTGCACTGCAGACAACAACGACGACTATTGTTATGAGTTGTGACCGAGACGTTGTTTGATCCGGCTGTGGTGTTGTCGGTGTTGGTATCGGAGGTGACGCTGAAGAACCTGCATTGAACATAACAAGATAAAAGGTAAGGTGAATATGTGAGAACGTGAACGAATTATGGTTATCGAATTGACCATTCTAATTACTGATAAGAATCTTCTTATAAATCGTTTACATTTATGAGCTCCTCATAATTTAATTTTGCTCATCAAGCTAATTTTTGATTTTGAAACATTTCAAAATCTACTGTAAATTTTATTATTATTATAAAAGTCTTGTATAGCGCTAAATCCAGGCGTGTGATACCGGAACAGTACTCTCAGCTTGTGCCGAAGCACACACATATCCAACTTGAATGTAACATCTAGGTCCATTTGGAAGATCACGAACCACAACTGTGAGACTATATGATGATAATTCTGATGTTCGAAGGAATTCTGGATACACACCACTGTCCACCATTTGATCCTCGTACTATGAGAGTTATTTTCGTTTATATTGCTCTTCGTAAATATATAGTTATTTAGAAGATCAAACTGCATAACTCTGGAACATGTAAGCCAAATAGGTCTAATTTTCGAAAGTACTGCCGTCATAGACCACTGTGCAAAAGTGACCCTTCTACCTAATTCTCTCTTTCCGTGACCGGGCACAAGACTCGTATGCATCTCGTCGCCATTTTGATCAGACCCACCTCAGTCCAGCGCAAAGCGGGTACAAGAAGAAACTGGTTTGAAAACTACTGTAGGGAAAGATAACTCTGAAGTGTTGTTGTGTTGCGCCTTCGCTTTCTAATGTTCGGAGAACGCGATGTTATTAAATAAATTATATATCCCCTAAATCAGCAAATTCGATGTAGCAGATAAGCACATTTGTGTTATAAATTACCATCCAAAAAAGTAATTAAAAAATATTTCAATGGAACCATCGTATCACGTCTAAATATGCGCCACAAATTTGCTTGGTAACACTCTGCAAATGCCCATATGCAACTGAACGCCCGCCACCCATTCCGATTGTCATTCTTCCGCCCTGAGTAATTTTTTCGCATATTGGTCCCACAAGAGGCTTACGAATCCTCTGCCCGGTCGCGGAAAGAGACGAGTAGCTACGATTGCCCTTCTACCTTCACAACTGCTTCTCTTATACTGTCCTTTCTTATTATAGAATGGGCGGATAATGAAGCAGGAATAATAATAAAGTCATTTCTGGGTATCAAACTTCCTCTCCCAGTGAAGGTTGTACACCAAAGACAATCATATATTTGCAACTAAGGTGGTGTCTTTGGAGGAGTGGAGAAGATGCCTGAACTGTGATTTATAGAGGTAAACTAAATCCAGAAACATATCAAGTCAATATAGTATAAAACTAGAGTATGAAGTAGTTCAATGTGATGAAGATTAAGAAGCAATAAGAATGTGATCCGTGTATATACATACGAGGTATCTCACAGAAATCTCCTTGGAACTGACCCGAACACAGACACAAGCACATTCTGCTGTTGAGAGTGCCGCCATTTTGGCACTCTTTCGCGCACGGAGGATCTAAAATGAAAATCACCAAGAAAAATGGAAAGTGGAATCTTTGGATTTTCCGTCTATATATATATACACACACACACACTCACTGATGCAGACGTGCACTGATGCAGACGTTCACAATGTATTTAGACATGCATCACGATAAAGGCATGTACATATGCACAAAGATGATTGAACATGCAGCTATAGGTATTTACATACATAATCTCAATCTGGCATGCGATCGTACACACACACAAAGATGCTTACAGAGACATGCCGTTGGCCTTAATGCAGACCGTATTTATATAATGTATAATGTAGAGAGAGAGAGAGAGAGAGAGAGAGAGTACTTACCTAAGGGACACAGTTTACATTTGAATGGACAGATGGCAGGAACGTTGCTGAAACGCTGGCAGTAGGTGTCTGAGATGTTTTCACAGTTTTTGTCGTCCGTAACCACGTCTGGACAATGCACTGCAACGTAACCAAAATATTGTCTTGAAGACCAATTGCTGATCTAAATTGGTGACAAATAGTAAACTAACTGTATCAAAGAAGTGGAGTTACAAAATGCAAGACTTTATAGTGCAGTGCACACGCGTTATCATCCTCGAAATCCAGGGTATAATGACACTGCCAACGGTCACATATCCAGGAAATCACTCCTATTCCCGAAGATCGTCTCGAGGCGGGCGTTTTGACAAATCAGTGAAGCTTCCATAGCGACAGCGCGCGTCCAATCAAGTGGCTCTTTTCTCATAACACTTGGCCAAGTAAAGAAGTTATGTGTTTAAATATAACAAGAGTTACTTCCCTTGCAGTGAATGGGATATTTCATTGGCTGTCTATATTTAGCAGATTTGGACTTTCGATATACACAAAACTACCATGTGAATAGGAGTACGTCCAGTGTATAAGACCGTTCGCGGTGTCATTATACCCTGGATTTTAAGGATGAAGCGTTATCAGTAGTGATAAATTAGGAAAACTCTCACCTGTTTCACACTGACTGCCTCCAAATAGAGATGAAGGACATTTGCAACTGCACGTACTGATGTTGAAAGTACCACTGTTAAGACAGACTTTCCCACCACAATCTGAGGATAAACAGTTACTATGCTACTTCAGATTCACTCATATCCTGATTGCAGCCATAGGCGTATGGGCATCCTCTGAGTTTGGGGAGGGGGGCAGTGACTTTCTTGCCCGATAAATGACCACCAAGAATAACCGAGAGGCAAACAAAAACACAAAAAAAACCCGTTGACAATGTGCCCAAATCTTGGGGGCGTTGTTGCAACTTGCAAGGCTCGTACGCCTATGAATTTGCGACCATCACTGTTCCATGAGCGTTAGTGGATGCATTCATTCTGGCTTCAAAACTGAACAGTTGACACGAAACAGGACGGCGGGTTAATTCCCGTTCTGTCTGTTTCATCAGCAGTGGATCCTGGGTGGGATGGGGGGAGGGATCTAGCCCCTCCCCTGTTTAACGAGAACTATAAGTGATAATGTTCAAAGCATCTGACTTCAAATCACCATCCTCGAAATAACATACCCGCTGCTTATATATAAAACGACTATATTCTACCCTTCCCGGACAAGTATTTGTTCAGTAAGGCAGCATGACACAAAGGTTAAGCTGTTTGATAACATTTGAGAACATTTCTTGATTGCGCTTGTATCAAGTATACGGCGACCATTAAAAAGGTTCACCTATATGTGGTACGGCGCTGTAGCTGTAATGATAATTATTAGACTTGAATCAGAAAGGTATCACTGCACCTGTTTCAGTTACATACCGCATAGACCCTGTTTTGTTTTCTTTGGACACGGAGGGCAGCTGCTGTCGCCAAGCAAACAGTAGGGTGTGAACTGCTCCGATGCGTGTTGTCTGCAATGACAACGATATATTACAATGATTCGAAAAAGGACCAAAATACCTTTCGATTTTTCACTTTTTGATCATCCAATAGAACGTCGCATGACAGACAGGAAACGAATGCAATTGCGTTGGTTTAGATTTTAAATTTAGTACACGGAACAATATGTGTTTGCCGTCAGCATGGTAAAGGACCGATTAATGGTTGAACCTTGGCTCCCTGCAATGTAACTCGGGCCATCATTTCGTGGTGTTGCAAGTGGAAAACAAAGGCAAATTTTATCAGATGCCCTCATCAAAACATCTGCCGGTGTGACGTTAACAGTCTATTGTAAGCTTAGACGGGTTTTTTTAAGCGTTGAAAACAGACTTCAGTTTGCTTTAATCCTGGATCTGGTCACTTACCCTCTTCCGTAGTTACAAACAAACATGAATTTTCCGAAGAGTGGACAAAATACACGTCCACAGCCTACTATGGCAGCGTGATCGTTGACAAGCTGAAAAACAATGTTCTGGGTATTAAAACCGACAAAAGCAACATATGGCTTACATCAAAAAAATATGTTCAACAATATTCAATAATTGGTCTCAAAAGGATACGTAAAGCATGCTAAACACTCCTCATACAGTGCAGCTTCCAACTGAGCCAGACGTTTGAACTTGGGGTTCACGACGCCTGAAGTTCCGGCCCAGAATGTGCAGGAAATGGTCAATGGGTGTCATGTCAGGGGTGGAAGCTGACCAAGGAAGAGTAGTAATGTCTGCTTGTGAAAAAAACATTCAATAACTGCACGAGATATGTGTGATTTGGCATTATCGACCATGTACACATGTCATACAACCGCTGGACGGTGGATGGCATGATGGTATTGTATAGCATTACGGTTCCAACGGGTTGTCGTAAGAGGTAGTTTGCCATCATGGGGTATGCGTTGGCATATCATGACATATCCGGGACGAGGGATGGCGCACTGGTTAGCGTGTCGGCCCAGCAATCTGCCAGCCTTGCGGTTGTGGTTCAAGTCCCGCCCGGGTACCTCACTTTCAGCCTGGAGAGACATGAGCCCTAAAACCGACGTGATGTTGGTGAGAACGTGGTGTTGTTGCTGAAAGATTGCCGAAAAACACGTAAAACCCCAAATCAATCACGCATGACTGATCCACCGCCGCATGCTAGAGTTCCTGGCTGCAAAACGAGTGTTGTGTTGCCTTCATACACGCAGTCCGCCACGAAAAGTGCGCGAACGCATTCAACACTCGTCAACCCAATGGATTCTTCACCATTGGGATCAAATTCCATTGAGCCACAACATATCAAGCCCTAACGAATGTGCCTTTCAATCAATTCGAGACGTTGAATAGGACTCTTGGTATTAGAACTAGCTGTTCTTAGGCGAGACGGTTGAGGGTTAGACCACTACTGTCTTAAATCAGCAGAGTTGGCAAAGGAATTCCGTTCGACTAATCTCTCCTCTTTCTGAGATCTTACCCAAAGCTACCTCTGCAGTCGAGATCGCGTTTTTATGAGTGGACTGTAGGCCAAGTAAATTCCACAAATACAAGTTCTTGAAATTTGGAAATTATCCATTTAAAAACAGGGAGTCATATTTTGCTCGCAAACTGGATCTGATCCGCGGTCGTTGGTTGCCTGTATGTTTGTATCCAATAAGCTGCCATCTTTGAGCAGTCGGTGGCTTTCGTCTAGCCCTTGCAAGCCTTTAGAGTGCACTGTATGGATAGTACAGCCACACACGACCCCAGGGAGACCATAGCGACATCCAGGAGAGCACAACAAGAGGGCGACTCGGCTATTGGACAAATCGGGTCACTTCTCCTAAACGAGGCATCAATCGGGTCGCTTCTATTACTCAAGACACCTGGTCTCATAAACGAGCCTCGTTTCAAGTAGCCTTTTTGGTAGAAAATAATTGTGATTTGGGTGGTGTTTAACTTTTGCTAATGTGTGTAAATTCATCACATACGGTTGATGCAATTTCTTATATGGATAAATAAAGATAAACACTTTACATATGCGTGTGACTATTCTGTGTGACTAATCATTGCATTTGGTATCACAAGCAATGTAAAACTTAATTCTTTTCAATCACATTTCTATCACATTTCAAAGGTG
>JAUELE010275045.1:0-18048 GCA_031471655.1 Diodora aspera
GGTACCCACTTAACAGCTGGGTGGACTGTGGTGTATGCATGTGTTAATGTTTCCACTATCTGGTCATTTACCAACGGATTAGTGGGTTCTGTTACGTGCACAGGGGTGTGTACTGTACACGGGGGATATATTCATTGGCATGTCCGTCTGTCTGTCCGTACTTCCGTCGGCCACCGTTATTGTCCGGGTCATTACTTCGAAATTATTTGGTACTTTTACACCAAATTTGATACACACATCAGGTACCGTGCCTACTACCTAGTTGTGCATTTTGGGGGTTACTAGTCGGGCACTACCCGATAGTAGGCGTGGCTGGGGTTAAAGTGGTGAAAATGGCATATACTGGCGATTCCTTGGAAACTATTTGGTACTTTTACTCCAAACTTGGTACACACATCAGATATCTTACTTAATTGTGCCTTTTTGGAGGGTTACAAGTATCGCACTATCCAAAAGTGGGCGTGGCTGGGGGAGTGAGGCAAAATGGCATATGATGTGCTTGTAGTAGCAATATGCATGTACTTGTTTCCATATTAATGACTTTATGTGCTCTATGAAAGAAAAGACCAGTACAGACTTCTGTTACTATATGGGGGTACCGATGGGATATATATCTTCTTCTGATGACTCTTGTTCGAACTTTTTAAATGGTTTTTTATCTTACATCGTCTCGTATTCATACGCTCGCAAACATGCGCTCGTCATTTAGTTGGTACTGAAAATAGAAAGCTAACTGAACATCATAACAAAGCATTTTCTACATGGGATAACATTTTTGGGCTCCCTGACTAAAGCATTATGATTCTATTATTGGTTAAAATCACATATTCACAATTCTTTGAGGAAAAAATCACCTTCCTTCTTACCCAGGGTTTTTTGTAGTGCTGGTCGGAAAGAGTCAAACATAGATATTTTTACGGTTGACCTTATGTTCGACTCAATGACCCGAGGGCGACCATCCAGAATAATAAATAGTATGCTCCGACGGCACTAGCAAGTTCAGACTGATGTTAACAAATGGAAGGTCGAGGCTGACAACCAGTCTTTCCCCAAACGTCTTAAGCTGTCACGCTTACAAGGTCGGCAACAACAGCGTTAACATTCTTCTGTAAACAACCTGCCCATAACGCAGGACAGAGCTGTCACAACCCGATGAATGATTATGTTCGTTTTCTTGTTCTCCTTGTAAAGTGCTTCGTTTTGCGTCTGTTGATTTTTTTAAAACACCATTTTTGTAACGAAAGTACGGCCTGTCTTGAGGGTGATTCAAAACACGCTGTGTAGACCTCTATTAATGTAAAACCAATACAGACAGATCTGAAGATATGTGGTTGAAATAACGACCCCCCCCCCTCCCCCACGTGAGGCCAGTAGCTGGAATAGTCTCAAACGAGGGCGTGGTCGTTAGTTCACATGTACCACGGAACGCGTGTACTTTTAGTTGATTAATTGGATTACCAGTTCAGTGGTTTTATCATCTAAAATAGTGGCCTCTGAGGACACAAGGCACAATTCTACCATGTTTTACGTTTTCCTTTAAAAAAATAAACTTGTCTAAAATATTGCTGCCTTTTAATATTAATTCGCTCTTCTAGTTTATTTATTTACAAAATTATATTTCATTGTTTTATGTCGCATAGTACCAGAGCAGGTTAACTGCTTTGAAGTGATAGCTGTCTAACGATAGATATATTGTTTCACAGCTATGATGTAGACGTTTCGATGTGCATGTTTAGATTTATCTGTAAACTGCGCTATGACATTTCATATTTGTTTATTGCCCGTTTCGTACGAAATTAGACTTCAAGCCATGTTTGTCGTGTTAAATATGTTGCGTGAACATCCTCCACCTCAAGGCTGTATTGTTTTTTTTATGTGTTTGCTGCTGTCACTTGAAAACTATGCTGGTAATGTAAGTTCTGTGTCAGTGAGGGGAAGGAATATATTCTGTTGCTGAAGCGACGTTCTGACATATATACCTGACAGCGTCTGTTGTATTTCAGAGCGCCAGATATGCGAGGACAGTGTTAGCGTTTGCTGACCCTTAATGAGACATTACAACCTCAATTCGTCTTGACAACAGAATTGCCAGATCCATAATCACAAAGTCCTAAATTAAACATTTTGATTGCATTAACAAAAACCTGTACCACAGCCAAGTTAGGCCATAATTTATGAAATATTTTGTTTGGTCTGTTCTGACCGACTCATCAAAAATTGCATCCTGCTCGAAATATTTTGTCCTCTTACAACTATGGCTTTGATCTTATAACTCCTCGGATTCATGGTGCTCGGAAACACGGGCTAGGCTTTTTGTCAGCAATAAAAATAGAAAGCTGATATGGCTTCATAACAAAACCTTTTTTTATTGGATGAAGAAAGTCGTTTTTTCATTGGTTAAATCACACATTCACAATTCTTTTAGGAATTGAAAAAGATAATCTGCCTTCCGACCCGATGTTTTCAGTGGTGGTCAGAAATGGCCACTCAAATATGTTACAAAGATGGCTTTATTACTATTTTTTTCTTATTTCAGCTTTGCCTCCACCATACTGGGAGCAATTTCAGCGCTGGTTCTTTCTATTGTCGTCATTACAATCGTTGCATGTTGCTGCAAGCAACGTTGCCAGCAACATGACCATGAAGACTTCGTTAAGACGGTTATAACAGGTAGCATTCATTTTCCTGACACTTGTATTCTGATTTTATGAAGTAAAATGCAATGTTCTCACTGTGTTGCTCACATTGTAACAAAAAAGAGGAAGTAAATTGATTCAATATTAATTAAACTAATAAAAGTGAAATATATTGAATGCATTTAACGACATAGAACACTGACTTAATTTCAAGATAAAGTTTAATTTAAAATTGGAATTTTCTTTCCATCGAAGGATCATAATTAAGAATATACGAGCCTCCCATCAAACAAAGGTATTTCTAACGTCGTTGGTGCTGATTTTCGTATAGGTCTCTCAAGGTTAAAAGATTGAAAGACATGAAGACATGATCATGTCAATTATATGTACCCCAGTGAAATAAGTTCAGACCACTATAGCATAAATTAGATGTTATATCAGGCTGAATAATATGGGCTTTACTTAAAGATATAACATGGATTTAATTAGACCACTATTTCATCAGTACCATGGGGTGAAGTAAAGTTTATATGCATGTATTTCAATGTCCGCAGATCGCGTCCTACTGGATACTTCAACCAAAGACAGGATCCACGTTCCAAAGCAGAAAGTTTGGGCATACCACACACGCGAACATGTCAATATTGATTCCGTATAGCCGTTTGGAGTACAGAATTTGAAACAGTAGCTTGAAACTCTTCACACCCATTGGAGATTGTGGAAAGAATGTCCCTGTAGTGTTTGTTCCATCTGGGTTTCTCTTCAGAAGATGGTGTCTTCTTGGTGTGAACTAAGAGAAGATGCAATGAAATGGAATCAATGGAATTCCTTTGGGATGGAATGAATTTACTCCTACAATGAGCAAGAAAGAAATATGCATTTATCATCCGACTTTGATCAAGTTTCTGGAACGCAAGGATGCATGTATATTTTAAAATTAAGACCATGTGCTTTGAAAGAATCTTCCAGCTTGTGGTGGAACACATTTAGTTTTGAAAGTACATAAGTGTTACTTGTCTGGATGTATTGCCTCAGGGATGTACAATCATCGTTTTGTGTATATACAAGTCCATGTGAGCGCGTGGAGTGATGTATGGGGGATTTACATTTGAAGAGTCAGACATCTAGCATGGACTCTCGTTAATCTCCTGCCTGAAAACGCCAGGTTGGGAAGCAAAAGGAATTTACATAAATTGTTTTCGCTTTAGAAGTGGCGAAGTATATTTTATGTCTGGCAGTTAAAAAGAACGTGTGATTCCAACCGTGTTTTAAGCGGTTGAGCAATACAATTTAGGTCCTGTTACTGCTAGAATTCTACCACTACCATTTCAGAATGAAGATTCGTACATTAAAACAATAACAAAAAATCAGTGAAACAATTTGGAGCAAACGTCGAGCTTCTGTTTTCGAGGAATGTCACAGGCACCTCATACTTAACATGTTGATGAAGTTCGTCACCTGTTTAAGTAACACAGGCGAATGTTCGCGCATGCGTGATGAGAGTTGACTGCGTCGGGTGCCGTCCGTGGAGAACCATCCATTGACCACATGAAGTCACAAGAATGTGACCTGTATCACATACCTAGGACATTATCACTTGTTAAATTCATTTATCTATAAATCGTTTGTTAAGATCATTTGCCTATAAATCCATTGTACAGCAAGTGACCTCTAAATAATATTGTTTGCTCCGTTGTTGAGGATACAATTAAATCTCTAGTGTAAATAACTGAAATAAATGAAATTAACAAAACATAAATGTGGTCTTAATTACGTTGACTGAAATAAGACAAGAGACATTGAATGGCCACATGGTTGCAATGAATTTACATGCGGTGGATGTTCCCTTCCCCTTGGATATCCTGCTTTACCTGTTGCCCATGCTCCCCCACCAATTTAATCACCAAATACAGGGTAATTTGTCAGACTCACAGTTTGTATTATTATTCTCCCCCCACCAAAAGTAACCCTGCCACGCCCTATCCCAGTGTCTCTCTACGCCCCTGGGTAGATGATGTTTGATTTCCTATTGTAATAAAGGAAATTATCTAGCATACAGGAGGTGTGTCGGTCCAGTAACATGCCAGGCTTAGCTATTGTTGTTCGAATACCGCCCGGTTACCTCTCTTCAACCCCTGACATGATGCAGTATCGCCGTGATGATATGGTCTAAATATTACCGAAAACCCCGTTAAATCCAAAATCACTCTGACATTCAGGACACTTATGTTCACCAATTAACGCCAATCTTATTGTCACCATGCGATGTAAGCATACACCAGAACAGTTAGCATGTTGGTGTGCATGCAATGTGGGTTACAAATACGATATATCATTTTTATCACATCAACTGAACGTAGCGCATGATCTGACGTCTCTGTAAATAAACATACTTTGACGAGAAACTTATATATCTAACGGAATTCAATGAAAATGTAAACCGAAATATACTTTTGTTGAAACGATCTCAAGAGCATCCCATGAGTATTTACTTTACATAAAAACAATAATCTCGCTATTAGAGCATTCAAGCCGTGGTTTTGTAAAATGTCAAGTTATTAAATATTACACATGGGAGCTGACGTACTGGTCGTGTGTATATTCCTTTTCCATCTCACAATTAGTTCAACTACACAGGGAATAGAATACAGCCTACTCAAGAAATTCGTTTTAGTTGAACTATAATTCAATTGGCAAGTGCCAATTCTCGAGAGAAAAGGCTTCACACGCAGAGTGCAAAGTCGACTGTGTACCTTGGCATTATCTGTGCCAGTGTAGTTTCCCAATACAAACTTTCCCCGGTTTAGTCCTCTGCTAAAATATAGAATTTGGATTTATAGACTATTTGTAACTATACCTATGTCCTATACTGTCTAGATAAACATGCATTTACCTCCTTTATTCATTATGATCATGTCTATCAAACGAAAGTCAATATCTATCCTTCTTCAAATTCAGCGTCTTGCTGCCTGTAAAGACTTTGTAAAATACATCGTTACAGACTGAGTTGTTAGAGCTTTACTGGACTTGAAACACTGATTGTTAGTCGTGTTAAATATATCCCAACGATGACAACTCACTAGAATGTCATCTGAACTTACAATGTTCATAGATGAATCTATTAATTATCAAAGACTCATATAAAGGCAGAATGAGTCAATACAATAATTAGTCAAGTTGATGTAATGAAGTAAATAGTGCAAGTCTACCTGACGTCAACTATTCATCTGTGCGTGTACTAGGGTGAAAGAGAGATAATCTCCCCCATTCCTATCTTGAATTACTCTTCACCAAAGTCGTCCTGGTTGTCCCTCATTAAAGGAAACAGGTCGCTGCCATCGACTATTGTGCCTCATGGAACGAAACAAGCTTTAATCTGACGGGTCACTAATCGTGTCATTCACTTGATAGATCTCAGCAGAGGCAAACACGCATGAAACAGAATGACTTAATTTCAGCAACGACAAGAGTCCAATCGGAACGTAAGCATGCAATACGTTTTACAGACATCGACTACAGAACAGTTTGCCACTTAGTGTATCGCAATGGCGGAACAGTGTAACACAAATTATGTTTCAACCACAAAATAGTATATTGTGGTACAGTCTTGATAAACCACAATACTTTTACACTTTATTAATATTTCTTTTCGACAGTTCCGGATGTCGGACCAGATCTCAAACATCTGGTGCATGTGTGATTCATAATATGACCTCAGACTACCATGTTTTTTGTCAATGATATGATTGCTAAAATATCAGGTTGCCTTAATACATATACACACACTTCTGGCAAAGACAACGAATAAATCCGATTTCAAAGTCCACTAGGTTAAAAGGTAATAGTCTTTGCTTAGGTTCATCTCCTCGTGTTTTGGCAAAATGAAACGGGGTGCAATATATCTGACTGGGCTTTGTTATACTTTCACATACGACGTTTTATGCCAATGTTAACCCTTGCGAGCAATTGACGAGAATGTACCAAACTTATTTACAAATAATGTCAATTTAAAGAGCGTCCTCTTTCAAATATCTTGAGAACTGTACCAATAGTCAAATGCAAGGTGAAAATATACTGACGTGCGAGAAAACGATACAGAGGGTTTGAGAGACTACTGAATACATTGACACATACGTTGCGTATAAGCGAGCTATCCCTTTAAGATTAGGGAGTGTTATCAGTGAGATGATGGCAATTAAATTACACTCATTGAAATCTGAAAATCTTTTTCACCAACTATATCATAAAGACGTGTTGGAAACTGATTGAAATCAGCAGGTATCGTTTCTTTTGCACGTCAGTAAAGCCTTAACACATGACCCTAAGATCGCATCTTGGACTGAGGTCATCTAGGTCTTCGGTTACCGCTAATGGAACGCATTGCAGTTGCCAAGCGCAGCAAATGAAGAACGCTTTGGCTCGTGTTCCTAGCTTGGACAAGCACGCATGTACACACAACACAAATCTCCTACAGCTGACGGCATGAGTCAGGTTTACAACAGTCGATATCTGGAAATCAAGGCATCTACGTAACCTGTTAACATCGATATGCACAACGATTAAGGAAACATATTCTAAATGAATTCCACAGAACAGAATGACCTTCGCTGAGAGTGTACACAAAGTATCTCCGCCTGCGCCATACAAAATACTAGTACTTTATGACTTTATGAAGCCATGTATTTCCCACAAGTCAGATCACTTGGGTCATAAAAGAAAATTGCTGAATGTCATGCCCCTAGTACTGCAAGGAAAATGGCAAATGGCATGTCCAGAGGTCAGACGAAGGTTGTCCATCTATTATAAGCCATGGGAGGGCTACAGACTAATAAAATTCCTATGTCAATAATGCCACAGGAAGTTATGCCTTCGGCCTTAATGCCCAGGGTAGACTGAAGACTCTCACACTCTTGCATTTGATATATCTTTTGGTACGTCTATTAAGGTGTTGAAATAGGACTATTATTGATTTATATCAGCGGTGTCACATAGTCGTCAATGGTGTCACGCAAAGTCTTCAGTGGAGTCACGTACATGTAGTATGCAGTGGTGTCATGCAAATTTTACATTTTCAGCTATGTCATGTACAGTCACAAATGATGGCACGTAACGTCATCAATGGTGTTGTAAAGCCTTCAGATGTGTCACGTAAAATATTCAGTGACGTCACTTAAGGTCATCAAGGCGTCGTATAATCTTCAATTATATCATAAACGTAATCAGTGTTGTCAATTAAAGTCTTCAATTGTGTCACGTAAAATACTCACCTGTGTCATGTAAACTTTTCAGTGATGTCACATAAACTCTGTAGTGATGCGAATCAAATTCTACAGTGGTGCCATGTTTTCAACAGTGTCTCGTAACGTCTTCAGTTGTTTTCCCGTAAAATGTTCTGATGAAGTACCCACGAAATGACAAATATATGTGAATGTTCACGGTTCAAACTCATGGCAATGCCATCCTCAAACTTTCTAACATGAGACAAACGAGGTGTATATAATCTATGGACGTTGGGGTTACAAAACACTAAACATGACTCTTATTACACTTAACACTTTGAAGTTGGATTTAGTTGATTCGAACTGTCAGTTCGTGGAACGTTAATGCTTCCATTTAGATTTACTGTATGTCTTTGTTTTCCAACAGTCTGAGTGAGAACTGTAATAACACGTCCACTGGCTGCTGTTAAATCCAGACTACGGTGAGGGTGATAGACGAGAGCTCGCAAACAATCGGTCATACCGGTCCACACATGATTGATTTTCCCTGGTAAAGCACACACTGTGTAATTATACTGGTTCTGGCTTGTACATGGGACCAAATCTTCCTCAAATGTTTACTGCACGTTTTGTTGTGGATTTGATTAATGAGTCGCGATGCAGCTTAAACAGAGATCATTGAATTGCTCAACTGTTATCGTGTGGGAGTGGGAAATTGAGTTGAACATGAAGATCATAGTCATGTACTCACACAAACATCTCTTGTAAAACATATATGATAATAAGTTATACGTATTTCTAGAGTTCCTAATCCATGTGCCCATTCTCGTGACTCTGCCCACATTGTTACTCGAGCCATTAGAACAAAGAAGACTCCGTTAAGTTCCTCAATAAGCTGGGGAGAATACGACCCAAGATGCCAGTTTGGTGTTAGAAGTGTAACTAAACATTACAATCACTTTTGGACCGAGTACCCAATTTCAGTTGTTTGGATTGTGGTAATTTACGAATAAAACCACTTGCCCAAGTTGACACCGCTGACATTGTCCGTGTCTCAGCGTTGACAGGGCGACACCAAGAACGCCTTTGAGTTCCACAACGCGAAAGTGTTACTCACATCAACGTTAGACCTACAGTCGGGTAGTTGTTACACGTTAGTATGAAGCCACCAACGAGCTCACATTCCGAAAACGATATTACATTGTTTAATCAAAATGCACTTCCAAGTATTATTCTCTTTGCTCCGCTGAATAACGACTAAACTTTGGAACTATACTTTTCGGAAGAAGGTCTGTTTAAAAAGTCACGCAGTTTAAAATAATCGTCTGCATTATATTATAATTATCCCTATGTTACCACCGCTCTCTAACCTCCTGGCTAAATAAAAGAAAACATTGAAAACAAATCTTTGACAGGATTTGAACCCCCAACCGCTATGGTTTTCTGTTTGATACACACTCCACTGAACTATTAGTTTTCTCAATGGAAGCTATATATCAACCATCTTTGCCTCGCGGAACGCTTTAACAACAACGACATGATATGTTCCATAACACCAATATCATAAAGCTGTCTTGCAACCAACGCTATACCATGGTAATTAGAGATTGCCCACCCACTTCCTAGCTCAGACAGTGATTGAGACAAATGGAAGAAGTTTCGTCGGCAGTTTGGCTTCATGGAATATAATGTAATACTCGCACGTACGGAAGGATCTTCTCAGGGTATTGTTCGGTTTATAGCTCTTGAAAACCTCGTAGATCAGCGAGGGTGATTACGTAGGTCTCCCTGGTTACGTAGGCACACAATCTTAAATTATATGATCGAGATACGATTCTGTCTGAAAGGCCTTTTTCTTTGCTAATCCTGAACTAAAATTACTGAAACAGTATCGACTAATGTTATCATCTGAGACGGATGATAACGAATGAGCTGAGTTGGAATGACGTTGAACGTTGCCAGTGCAACATTGCAGCTATGACATAACCTGATGTGCAAGATGAAAGAAAAGACACTTGATAAAAGAGATCGATGGACAGAAAAGTAAAATTTAAGTAATCCTTATGGGTCGACAAGCATTTGGTTACTGGGGATAGCGAATGTATTAAACGCGATGTTACGTTTTTGAAGAACCTAATGGAAGTCTTTACCAGTTGGTGTCATAGTTGACACAATTTTAGCATAGGAGTGGTTAATTTTAGGAGTGATTACAATGGCGTCACTCGTGGGTGTATGGGATGCAGACCGCGCCGGGTGACACCATCAGAGGAAGTGACACCAAAAAGACTGTCACAAAAATATTGTAATTGAAAGGTGAGTTTTCAATTTTCCTAGTTGTTTATGTCACTACTATTGGCATAACATTCATCGACATACGGAGATTACGACTTACGAGTAACATTAGTACGAAAACATTACTAAGATTACAAAGGATTCTGTACGGATTGGTACGGGATGAGGTTGAGAGGAGGGATTAAGGGGTGACACCATGAGTTACCCCAGTTGGGTGACACCAATCGTAGTGACGCCACCGAGTGTTTTGCGTTTGATGTTTTATTAAAGACCTTCGGCAGACTGATCTGGTAGATAGTGCAATGACATTACTGTGGCAGCTCAAGATGTTGTCAACAGCTGCTGCTTGCCATCGTCGAGTCCTACTCTATATGCAGACCTTGAGCTACTGAAATACTATACTGCATTTTATCAAGGTACATTGGGCTTCACTAAAGTCTGTCCACCGAACCAGAAAACATGTAATCCATATATCGGCCAACAGGTAGTAATAAATTTGGTCACCTTGAAAATATCAATTAAATAAGGCGCCAAGTGTCTGTCATCATTCCATAATAATTATACCTTTGGACTTGTTAGTCCCATTGTGTGTCAACGATCTCTGTGTATGACGGTTACTTGTTCATTTGATTACATCACACGGCTGAATACTGTATGTAACGTAGCCCCAATTTCTGACCCTTGATAGCGACTATAATATATTTTCGTGATAGGGTATATAATCATTATCTAGGGCCAGAAATGCGGGCTATCTGTAACGCTACCTAGTCTGCCTGACTGGTTTCCTTCTTGGCAAATCTCCAAGAACTGCATATCTCTTTTCGTCTGAAATTCGATAGAGGGGTCAGAAAACTCATTCATTTTGATCAATGTGTACCGCAAATACCGCCAGTACAAAAGGTGAAAATAAATTTCAACGACCGTTCTAATTTATAGGTGCATTAAGTATTGAATTAAATGTTCAATATTTACAAATACATGTTTACGTTTAGATGATATTGAATACTAGTATATATGAATTTGCATTATAAAATTATTATTATATATAACCTACAAAAACTATAATTAGTGTAGCATTTTCTATTTAGTACGACCGGTACTCACATGTATGCCACATGTGAATAAGAAGCCAAACGTGAATGTAATGATTGTCTACAGCTCACGCTCGCAGATGTTCGGTGTTTTCCGGCGTCAGTTGTAGATTTGTGGCAAATGTTGTACACATCAAGAACCTCATATACATTCTAAATGATTGAAAACGTCATTATTTATAAATAGATGCTAAAAATAGCCCAAACCTTCGTTTCAAAAATCATGCAACAAGATCAATTTACAATATTGAGCCACACATTCATTTTTTGCAATGTTAAATGATACGAGGCCGTATAATTTCTGCGGAGAGAATGAATGGTTCTTTAGTCTTTTTTTTCAAATATACTGAATCAGATAAAATGACCAGTTACTATTAATGTATACGAAACGCAATATCAGTACTGACGCATATCGACGGATAAGAAATATATTATGTCAAAAAAGATACATCGTGCTGATAACAAAATGACCGTTTCGTGATGTAGGCTAGCACCACTACAAACTGGTAATGCTGTTGGAGTCGGTCACCACGCTGTTCCAGCCATCACTGGTTGGTCAATTAGGTCAGTTTATCACAGAGGTCAGTATAAGGTCTTCACCTATCGTAGTCTGCGGGCAGATTCTCCGTAAATTAATGAAACTAGTACCTTGTGCGCGCCAGAGAGCAAAATTACTTTGATCTTCATCGTTAGAACGTCGTGTGGATTCTGTTTCGTCCGTTCATCAGTAAAGTGGTTTGGGAATAAAGACCTTTAACAGACATGTTACAAGCATGTATAAAGAGGCAAGTGTTAGCATAGGCGTATGGGGATCCTCGGACTTAGTGGGGGGGGGGGGGCAATGACTAACTAGTAAAACCGAGGAGCAAAAACAATAAAAATTGTGCCCGTATCTTGGGGCGTTGTTGCCCGAATTCTGAGCAAGTTTGCTCGAACTTTTTTTGGGGGGGGAAGTGCCAATGTCCATTTGCAAGAGTGTAAGTGTGATTGATATTTTAATTGGTGTGAACGTTGGTACAGGAACGTAATCACTAGTTCAACCAAATGAACTCACAACAGATTGATGTTTTCGTTTTGCGGAGGCGCCCATTTGCAATTACAACAATTTGTCTGTTTAGCTATCTATTATTTAGGTTAATGTCAGAAGTCCTACGAAATCCTGGTAAGCTGCAAGCTCTGCCTGTAATCTCTCCTGTAATTTTATGTCTGTAAGTTAATACAACATTCATGTAAAGTGTAGTTTGTAAGTCTTGCAAGCGACGTTCGATTTAAGTTAGTCATTACTTAGACAGACACGACTTCCTTAATATCAAACCAAGCTCACTTGATGAAATAGACATACAGGTTTTGGTATTGGTCTTTGATGAACATATCTGCATGATTCAGCCTGGCAAGCATCTGTTCATCCTGTTTTGATAAATACCAACGTCCCTCGTTTGTCTATGAATGACGATGTGTATTGATTATTCATGTTTGAGATTCCATTTTTAATTCGTTCATTCTGCAGTGTGTATTGTAAACACTCAAACCAGGGACAGAAGCACACAAATGAAACTCTGTTCCACAGAACGAAAGAAACTGTCAGTGTTACCTGCTTATCTCCAGTAAAGACCACACTATAAATTAGTTGGGGTTTTCTTTATTAAACCCTGGTTCAACTCACACGATACTGCTTTCGGGTAGGCCTGCTAAGACACTTAGGACATTAATTAGGAGATATTCATGGCGCGAGGTTTTAAATGTAACTTTAGCGGCGTTCATACCACCGATAACCGCTTCCAGCATGAACACACAATATGATTATCTCCATTCTACCATTACTAATTAACATTTGCTTTTTGACTGGGACTTCTTGACGAAGCGTAACACGCCACGGGTTTACAGACTGCACTGCGGTAAGTGTGACGTCATCATGAAGTTTTCAAGACATCGCCATGTACATTCATATTCAAAACATTTCCACAGGAGAACCGAAGCCAAGACCGTGATAGGTCTGTGCCTAATGACTGCACAAGTAATTTTTGATAACAACTCGACTGTTTTTAATTAAGAGACATGACAATGTGTGATATAGAAAGAAGCGTGAGTAGTGTGAAGGGTGTTTGCTGAGAGTCTGACCACCATTGTTGCAAAATTGTCACATACTGAGCCATATTTCTGAGCCGAAGAAGAATGGTTCGGGGTCGGCGCGTGCACTGTATTCGTACTCTTGTGAATAGACCTATTATTATTTAGCAGCGGTTTTTGCAGATTCGATCACCCTTAATTGTCAATCAGGATAAAGTAAATCTCTCTCTTTCTCTCTCTCTCTCTCTCTTTACTTTAGTGATTAAGACAACAAGCAACATATATCAAACCAACACACTGAAATACATTCACGTGTGTAATGGTATGATAATTATATACTTGTAAGGTTGACTGTTAACAAGCGCCCCGACTGTGGTTACAATATCGTGCCCAACTGGGGATTAACAATTCAAAACATGTATTTGCAATTTAAGTAATTCAAAATGTCTAGACACTGGGGAATAATGCACTCTTTGTTACATTATGAAATCATTGACTTCAATATGTCTATCTGAAGGAACACTGTACGACGTTAGAGAAGTTCTCGGCCATCTCCCACAGTTTGGACAACTATTTAGGTACTGCTTGACTACCCACTTACCAGCACCCCTAGAGAGTGCAACTGCTGACGGAGGGATGACAAGTTATATCCTGACTTTGTGCGCTTCATGTAGCATTGTTTTAATTACGTGCTCATAATGCATAAATGGTGGATTAATGGTGTTTATAATTAGTCACGGGTCTCATGTATTACACGTGTACGCACCTCCCCAAACCCTCAAAATCAGACGAACTCCACTGATCACGCCGTTTTGCCTTCCAGACGATATGGCGACTCTGGTAATAGTCATAATGGCTAGCTTTGTCTCTTCAAAACACCATTTGCGTCACACTGTCACACTGTGTATCAGGAAATGACTACCAACACGAAAACGATCTATTGAGAAACAAAAGTTCAAGTTATGTGATAGTTCACCGTGCTTACAGAGAATGTTTACTTTGTATCCTATGCCAAAACGGAAAAATGGGTCGACTTCAAAGCGTTTTGATCTCACAGTTTAAAGACTTCGCGTTTTCACATTGTAGAACAAATTAATGCATTAATAGTTTGGTTTAATGAATTTCAGCTGTTGCTTGACATTAGTTGCTCCGTGGTTGTTTATTTCGTTGCTTTAAAGCATAAACGAAATACAATTGTCTCACAAACTAACCTCCTTCCTGTACCACTTCTATAAACAAATTATTTTCAAAAACAACATTGAGAACGATGAATATGCATTGAAATATGAACATATCACGATTAATAGTCTGCACATAATGTATAACACGTTTCTTACTTAAAAAACATCTTTGAATTGTCATTCTTTCACCCCCCCCCCTCCCCTCGGGACATTTATAGTAATTCGCAAACGTTCTGAATAATCTTCTTGTATAAATCAGTGGCAAAACAATCGGCCTGCATTCGGCACAGTGCTGTGACGTGTCACTTTTTCTTCCAACTTTTTGTTAAGCACAGTGGTGGTTAACGTACAAGATTGAGGGTTGGAGAAGCTGGACACAGTGATGAGTTTGATCATGAATTCGTCTCATTCTGCCAGGGATCGGGGATGCGCTGCTATTTAGTTAGGCAAATACTTTAGTCCACAGTTTATGTTATTTATTTAAAACAGAATGCACCAAACATATTTCGTGCTCGGAAACACGCTTCCAACTTTAAGAGCCTTTTTGCAGATTTGGCCAGCTGTTGTACACTAAACTTTAAACTAGTGCCCTGGTGCTCCAACAAAGTGTACGCGAGAATATATTTTACTATTTACAGTTTGTAGCATGATTAAAATGGATAATTTCCTCTCATTAAAAGTATATGCAATGACACAAAGTGACTCCATAAGATATGGTATATACAACATTTAAACTACAGATGGACTTTATCATGTCGGTAACATGCATTAGCCGCTTTAGGTACATTTTATTGCAGCATGTTAAACTCATTGTGATGTACTTGTACAGGTCCCCTTCCGTCTAGTATTGATTTGTAGGTTTCTAAACAATGGCTCTCGTGAAGGTTTTCTTTCTGTAACAGGAAGCAATTATAACAGCAACATAGCGTTTATTGATTGGCGTGTTCGAGTCACAGGTTGTTGACAGGGAATAATTGACGTTCTCTCAGCATGAATGATGTTTTATTAGGTAGCATATAAATTTGGTGTTCATCTAGTAAAGAGCCGTGAATATGCACACATTTGACAGGACATCCCAAATAAGAGGGATAAGTGTCCGAGAATGGGACTGGTTCTTACGATGTTACATATGGTATTACGTGAAACTACTGGTATCCGAGGATAAGTTGAGATATGAACTGCGCCCTGACCTCATCGACACTGATCACACCGGGGTCTGCAACGGCTGACGGATGGATGGCAGGTTATGTAAGACTGTGCATTGACCTTTGTCAAGACCCTGAATCAAGGCATAGAAAAGTGAAAAACCGCAGGCACTCGTTACGGTTTGCGGTTTACGGTTTGCGGTGTTTCCAAGTACATGTATTTGGAAACGAGGCTTCATTCTACGGTTTTTTTCTTAATTTGTACAGTTAACTAATTAAATGTTGACAAAGACAAAAATATTAATATCTGAATAAAAATCATGTGCAGGTGAATTAATATTTTCACACCTGATGTGAAAAATCTCTATAAAGATTCAGATTAAACCGGTTGGATCAATCTGTGCTATGTTTCTATGTAAAAAATAAGATTTAACAAAACACATAGGCAATATGCCATTAAATTCAAGTTATATAGCTGAAATATGCAAAATGATGATCGATGTGTCTTGACAGTCACTGAGAACGGACCATGATCCAATCGCTTGGTCACTTGTGAGATATATTGGATATAATATTATTGTCTATTAGACTTTTGTCAAGAGAAAGCGAGTCAAGACAAAAGGAAGCTTAGCGTGACTATTAAATTTTTGTCAAGTCCCTAAGTCCTAATCACTCTCAATTTATTAAATGTAAATTGATCCATGCTGCCTGTGGCTGGCAAGCTAATTAAAGGGGTGTCAGTAGGAAACCGAGCATTATAGTATCAACACAGTCACGGGGATTTGATGAAAGTCTACGTGACTCTGTGCTACCGCTCTCTGCCAGGAGTGTCTCAGACACAGTTAGGAGTGGACATGTATTCTCAGAGGAGCAAAATATTTCTTCTGCCCTCTCGAGCTCGTTTCAGCGGCGAGTCCAACAACGTGCGAAAATGGCGGTGTCCGATGACTGCGAGACACGGAGAGCTGCGAATCATTTACAGGTGTATAGTTTTTAAAAAAATTAATGTTTTGCCAAAAAGGGGGTCCCCTCCACCCCCACCCCGCGTATCCACGCCAGATTTACATACATTTAAGCAATTGTGTACAGACTTAGGGCTTTGACAAAAGTTTCATTATCTGTCTGATCTTAACCCTGGACAATATACGCCTTTAAATTGGAGTGCTAAAATGTCCTTGCACTTCCCACTACGAGCTCGAGCATTCTGTACACACTTTTTTTCGACAAGATTGTAAACGGCGGAAAAGCTTTCTAGGAGAATTGATTGCATTAAAACCCTCAAACGAAAGCTAATGTTGTCGAGATCCGCATTTTCAGCAACGAATCAATACGTTTTCCATTATACTGAAGTTAAAGCTTTTCTATTGCAAGTGAAGAGACTGCAATCGAAGAAAACTCAATAAGAAATATGTGATTGCTCCTTTTATTTCGGACAAAGGTTTGGGCTCGTTGAAATAACTTACTCGGCGATGTGACACAAAATGGAAGTATTCGTTTTTATTGTAGTTTTATATCAGGAATCTGGTTTCCGATTTATTCACTTTAGACGTCAAAGGCTTTTCACAACAATGGACGTGTGTACACTGGTGACAATAGCAAGTAGATTATATTTACTTTCGTTGCTTTTCAGGAAGGGGAGTTGTTTCATCATTTCCGTTTGGCGCCTGCATCGTTTTCTATAAGAGGGACACGGGAATCTGCAATACGTAAGGCGCAATACGTATGGTAGGCGCAACTGCGTGCTCAGATTGGTTAATTTAATTTTAAGAGGTTAGCAAGGTTAGAAAAGGCACGTGCAATTCATGAGACCCGTGACCCAGTGCACCTCGTCAGTTGTCCCTTAATCACGGATTACCTTGATCTTCCTGCGTCGATGAACAAGCTATTAGTGAGCGGTCGTTTCATGTCCATGCGGGGCGTTAGGGGGTGTTATAATTATGAAATGTTTCACAAAAAATATATTCGAATTCACTTAAACCTCACCTGTTATTGCATTTACATTCTTCAAATTACATTAAAATCACGTTCCCTAAATAAAATAAAATTTAAGAAATAAATAGTATCTAACATAAATGTACATGTAGATTTCCTCAAACCTCGGGATAAACAAATAGTTCGCAAGAGAAAAATCTGTGAGCCCCCCCACCCCTCAAGAGTTTGTGCCCTTATCCTTTAGAAGAATCCTAAGGCCCCCATTACTATTAAATGCCCGGTTCTTATTCGAGACCGGGCTCTTTAACATTTCTCAACCATTTCGAGTTCTTTTTAGAAATCTCATTTTTAACCTTGACAATCCCATCGTAAAGACTTTTCACAGGGCTGATAATAATAATAATAATAATAATAATAATAATAATGAGTACTTATCATGCGCACATATCCATGTACTTGTACATGCTCAAGGCGCTACAAATTAT
>JAUELE010275156.1:2965-28490 GCA_031471655.1 Diodora aspera
ACTCTGTCATTTCCCCCCCCCCACACACACACACACACACGCGCGCGCGCGCGCACACACAGACTCCCTGATTCGCCATTGCATTAGGAAGACAGCTATCTTCTATCTGTCTTCATGTGACATACGTTCATCTAGGTGGGGCTAGGAAACATTATTTGACTATTAACACGTTTTGAACAAGTTTATAGTTGTATGTTTTCTTAATCCTTGTCAAGTGTATTTCACTGAAGTCTTCTGTGTTAGGTTCCGTGTTGTACACTCATCTTTGATTTCGCAAGGTAATGTAACCTTCATAACACGATAATCCATTTGAGGAAGTTTTCCAGGATATATCCCAACACAAATATCGTTTAACTTTCCTCCTAGGTTTGCTGTTAAAGACACATTCTGTTCAGAAATTGAAAGACAGCGGAGTTTTGGTACCTCTGCTTTAGATTTCCCTTCCACGAATCAAGGGCGGATCAGGATTTGTGATGATTTGTGTAAAAGGGGGAGCGGTGACACGCTGCCCTGGAACATTTTAAAAATTCAACATACAAAATGCAATCTTAGTCTATTTCACGATTTTTGGATTGATTTGGGACTCACAAAGCAAATAAAAGGCAAACTAAAGGGGGAGTCTTCTGATTAATCCCCTTTCAGCCCCCCTCCGTTTCATATTTCTAGAGCTTTCCATCTGAAAATATTAAAATAAATCGAAACTAATCCACACCTCCGACACCAGTGAACATTTTTTTAAATGTTAACCATGTTCTCTGTATGAAATATACGCGTGTCTGTTTCAGCACTGTCTTTAATGTTGCAGTCTAACGTGTCACTTTCCCGTTGTAGATTTCATAACATACATCACCCTTTTTATTGCGACATTAAGCAGGCATGAGAATAAATGAAGTTTGTTTACATCACCAGAGAGCCCTTTCATGTCGTCTATAAAATAGCCATTACTGCGTACATTTAGCATTGCTCGTTTGCAGTTCTTGTTCGGTGTTCGGGTGAATACGCCAGCAATACTTAAATGATTAATTTAATCCAAACGCAAGGTGTTAAAAGGACAATAGCAGCACAAACAACCTTGCTCACGGGTAAACATCGGAAGTAAAAAGAACAATGTCGACTGGTTCCGATAAAGCGAAGCGCATTCTCCCTTTACGCTATGGCACTGCAAGATTTATGAGAAATTATTGAAATGGAAAATAGAGGGGACAAACGCCGATGCTATGTTTGGTGAAATAATTCATTGGCCTTTTGTTGTCTTAACAGAAACCAATGGTGTTCTTTGAAGATTACAAACCCCCACAAGTTGAGTATGTTGACTTTAAGATGGTAGACACTAAGATAGTTGACGAATTTCATAAGTCTCGTGTTTTAGATCGTGCTGTAAGCCTGTTTGTAGAGTCACCAGCTCAAATCTCAGACAAAGCTGAAATATTGTTATTGACGGACTGAACCCTGGATATAATAAATCTATCTTTCCTATTTCATCCTGGCTTTTGTCGAGGTTTTCAGTTAAATGTATCTCATGTACTGCCAGTTCACACAAAGGGTAGGTCAGATCCGGCCAGCGAAAAGAGTTTTACCGGCCCGAAGGCAAATTTTGAGGGGTATTTCAGTAGACAATATTCATAGTCATTTTTATGGCATTTACGTTGTGCCGCTCTTTAATACGTGATCTGATCTGCCGAGTCAGAAAGGTTGCTGACCCGGATTCTGAGTGATTAAATTCGTCATTATTTATTTATTATTTATTTTCATCTCATTTTCCTTAAAAAGTAACTTTCTGCGACTGTGCAGGTTGAGTGTCGTAGTGAAATAGCTAGGGTAGCCTTTGTCCAAGAAACCTCAAATAATGTTGCTCTAAGCTCCGTCTTAAAACAAATAATATCACATACATCTCTGAAATGATAAGTCCTTATTCCGCTACTGTTTGAGTCAAGGTCCTAACTAATGTACATGTATAGTACTTACTATAAAAGACAAGGAAATCTCGCGTCAAATAATGTGTGTCAAATTACCTGTTTGGAAATTAATAGGTTAATGTCGCAGAAAACCTCATGATGCACGATATAACAAAGGATATATTTTCGTATCATTAAAATATCTGCTAATTTACTTTTATAATACTGTTATACAGATCACGAAATTTATTTATGTCAAAAGCAGGTATGTATGGGCGCGATAAAATATGGTCAAACACCAACAAAATTTCTTCATGTGTAATGGCATTTGTTTTGACTTATTATACCAATATTTTTATAGAATACTGATTTGATTTAAAGTTTCATTCAGGACAATGACAATAATTTTACACCTAATGAAAACATGACACATTACGTTCAACAGAAATGTTCAGAGACGACTGACGAAAAACAAACGAATGGTGCCTGTTTTCAAAGATATTTATTTAAGAGAGTTTTGTTTCAGTAAGATATGTACCAAATGAAACTCGACAAAAGCAAAACCATTTTTATGAACAGTGACATAAAAAAAACAGGAATTGGTAGAATTTGTAATAATTTCCCTGTGTAGCGTTTCTTTTGGACGTGAGTATATTTACATTTTTCTCTTTATGTGCTCCGAGTAAAGGAGAACGCGTGTTGCACTGAAAGTGTCACTAAACAGTATATACTGAACATTATTAACCATTGACTTAGAACTGTCATAAATTACGACATTGTCGTAAGTTCCGGTCGAGATTCGCAGGGGGTCCATGCGGTGCAAACGCGTTCTTGTCCAACATTGTGTTCTACACGACTTGCCCTGTTACCGGCTTATAGTAATCGCAGTCTGTTCAAACATTACAAACGGAAATACAAACAAGTACAGGGAGAACAGGCTTACGTATTTGTTTAGTTGTTTCACGAGGTTAATAATTTGGTACGGGGTCGTGGAGACTGCATTGACTTACGAACGATATACGTCACGCTGGAACGAGAGTATAGTCACGTGCCTTACTAATTGGCCAATCATCTAATTGGCTTTGATTTAAGGGGTACGTTGGCTGGTTTCTTTCCTGGGAACTTGGGATCCTGTTTTGGGCGGGTAAGGGCCCGTTTGGCTTGCGATTTCTGTAATAGCCCCGTTTAATGTTCTACATGAGTCAGTTACTGCCCAGGATAGCCTTAAAATAGAAATTTATTTGGAAACAACACTCAACATATTCGGACCTCAGTTTTTCATGCATCAAGAGTCCTATAATTATATCAAATGATAGGTTAATTGAGATTGGAGTAATATGCAAAACAATTGTATCGTTAGTATCTACACATGCAAAGTTAATCAACTCCTGTACAATGGATCACACCATTTTGATTACTTTGTGATGGGATCGCAGGTTTATGCGACCTCTCATGACGATGATAATAATGGCGCCGATGATGATGATGATGATGGCTGTACGACAATGAACATGGTGGCAGTGATGAGAATGATACGATGACAGTAGTACTGGTGATGATGATGTAGTTGTGATGATTAATAGCTACGTTGGTTACAACGATTATAATGAAAATGATGATGGTGATGAAAATGACGATAATATGACGACAGTGGTAATGATTGTGAGGATGACGACAATAATTCAAATAATGATGATGATGATGATGATGATGAAAACGATGACGACAATAATGAACATGATGATGAGGGTGATGATAATGATGACGTTGTGGTAATTTGGTGAAGATGCTTGCATGATGATAGTGATGACATGATGGTGATGATGATGATGATGAAGATTGGTGTACCGTAAATTAAAAAAATGTTTCCGAAATATGCAGATATGCCGCGATAATCTGTCAAACCTACACAGAGATACGGTACTGCATATCACCCGAATACAATACTCAAGCGTATCTTTCCAGAAGAAACCCTTATGTTGTTCTCAAATTTTCATTATCCACACTGCAGGTTTTTATACGGGTTTTCGACTAATTTCACCCGAAGCACGGTCTTTGTTGACAAAACGATCAATCGAGAGATGGTCCATTAAAAACGCTACCGAGATGCGACGGTGCATCTTGTAACTGTGGGAGGGGGAACGAAAGGGGAGGGGTGCCCCCACTTCAAAGACACACGGTGTATGTGTGCGCATACGTTTCATCCCCCTTCTGCCGTTCCCACCCCTCCGTGCCCCCTCATCTATTCACATGACCTTTGAGGTACAAAGTTGTTTGTTCTAAGTGACGTTTCCATGGTAACCTGCAACTAAGTAAACACGGCCCAAGCTTTGCTTGTGTGCGGCGGAGCCTCGTCACTCAGGCTTTGGTGCTGAAGTGGTCGATTACCATCTGAATTTTTTCTTCCCGAAACGGAGCACACGAATGCTGATGGTATTTCTAGAGATTCGTTTTAATTTTCTAAATACCACCTCTGTGATATTTCCCCCTTTTTCACATTTAGAAATGGCATAGGTCATGGGGATTTTGTTGTAAACATTACACAACAACACGCGTTTCATTTCCCTCCAATTCCATATTTTTAAACAATCACATTGTTTCCAAAAATGTTTTTACATAAACGGAAACATATTGTTTTAATTTCCACCTCATCACAAATTCAAAATAATTGTGTCTTTAAGTTACGATGAACGTAATAGTGTTTTGTTTTGTCTAGAGATAGCTAAACACTCGAATTCCAACACGTATGCAAATAATTTATTTATAAACATTAGTCTGTTTCGGGTTTACTCGAGAAAGTGTCGGTGTTCATAGACCTTTTATATTGAGTACTTTATCAACGTTGCATATGTCATATGCTAGTGTATGCCATCAATATAAATAAAAACAAGACCGTTCTCACATGTAATATCTGTATGAATTAACCGACAAAATGGTAGTCCTACTTCAAGGAATTGGTCATCTTTGTTCTAAACTCAGTATTAACAAATTAAACAGTTTTTTAACCTCCTCTTTGAAGATATTACACGATGATTGATTGAAATGTACAAGCCGTTTCATTTATCACCGAGCGAAAGCAAAAGTCGATAGACATTTTACAGCACACGGCCTTTCTAATATCGCTCAGAAATTAATTTTCCCTGAAATCGCTTGATTATTTTTACCTGAGGCAGGTAAAATGCTGATAACCGCTCGAGCGGCGCTGTCGCTGGAGATGGGAGGGTGTCGTTCCAACGTCCGCCACCTGTCGTCGCGGTGATCGATAGTTCGTGATTAGTTCGTGAAATTTATTAACTATTTCAAGATCCAAGTGAATGCAGGCCCAAAACGGACTGGGCATTAGGGACGAAAAAGTTGGGTTAATTGCAAATGACAGCTGCAGTATGGATTCCACAGTAGCGGTTCATTGCATAAAACGGGAAATATAAAAGATAAACATCGTACGTTACTTGTGGATGTGACACGGTCTTTAATTGCAAAACTTAATATCATAAATTCGTGTCCAGCATTGCTACTTTGCTAGTACTAGTAAGAGCCCTTACGCACGCACACATCTGCATAATTGACAGGCTTTAATCTGCTGTGTTATTTAGTAAAGCTGTTATAGGGCCCTTAATATATTGGTTATTATTTCAATTTGTTTTTCTTCAGAATAAATAACATTCATTACATTGATCAAAATTTTATTTATTTTCAATTGTTACAGAAAGTATATACTCATTTTTAAAAATGATAGATACTGATGATGTTTACTGGCAGCTTTACAAATGATTTATAGTGTTACATACGATATAATATATATTAAATATGTTGCAGACAATATATACTAGCAATGTTACATATGATACATATCCATTGTAGTGCAAATGGCTTTTGCTGGTATATACTGTATTATACTGTAATATATACTGACAGAACGTTACATATACTATACTGACAGCAAGTTACAGATACATGTATTATTATACGAAGTAACAAATGACGTACACTAATACAACGTTACAAGTAAATAATGTTGATATTGTTAGAGATTATATACATGTACTTGGGCTCGTGTTGCAGACCACAAATCATTCTAGTGTTATAGATCATATATATGCATTTATACTAGTGTTACAGATCATACATATACTTATACTAAGTTTGCAGGTCTTACACGTATATATACTAGTCTTACAAATCATATATACACTTTTGCTAGATTTACAGATCATATTTATACTAAAATTAGTGTTACAAATAATATACTTGAGCAGGCCCGGATACGGGGGTGGGGCAGCACTGGTGGCACGGGCTCTCCTTTAGCTCGACCTGTTAAAAGTTTTGGCTATGTCAACACCAAATCACCAAAATATAACGACAACTCATGAAATGGGCTTCTATTGCACTATTTTGTATGTTAATTTTTCAACATTTTTCGGGGGAACAGGCCACCAGACCTCTCTAGCTATGTAATCTGCCAGACTCTGCGGCTGTGACTTCGAATCCCACCCGGATGCCTCTCTGTCAACCCGGAAATTGACCTCTGATATATAATGTGATATCATGGGGCTCTTAAACATCTGAATTTTATCACGTCTGAACTTTATAAGGACACTTGACCACTCACAGGAATGTAGAAAAGATTAATACAGATATTTCTGTGTAAACGATTCAATTTCTTGCATTTTGAGAGTTAACTTTATACTACAGTGGTGCATCATGTGACTTAGAAATGATTGGGTCCAGTAATCCAATGCTTGTCGTACAAAACGACTTAAATGGAGATATTTTGCTTTCAATGTCTTCGTATCGGTTTCTTTTATGAACTGTCTCTTTCCTCGGTGTCAACCTCGCATATCACGTTGAGGTATGACTGAAATAGTGTCCATACAAAGTAAAATATCATCTCCATTCCACTCTCGTACTTGGTACCTGTGTTACTATTGGACTATATCGGGTTGTTTGATTGTAAGACTTAGTTTGGGAGTAACCATTTTATGTTTAGGGAATGAGGCTGGAGGATATTTCTCTTGCAAACTATTTTGCTATCTCATGGCATAAGACAACTTATCTTTTCTTAGATGCCAACGCACTATCTATTTTTGTCATATTTTTATTTAGGATAGGGCTGATTTTTATATTTAATTACAGGAATAGAAATTGTAGTTAGAAGGGAGAAATTGAGGTTAAATGAAATGTTTGCTCCCGAAGGGCACCACATCGTTTTCATTTACATTTCATAATCACGAACTGAAATATTAAAGAAACATATATGTATCTCTGCAATCTGTGTATGTTGTTTGCGTGACTCATGCAGTCTGTATATGTTCTTTAAAAAGTTTCTGCAAACCATTTATTTCAAAATCTTCTACCCCCTTTAAAAATCTAAAATGGTGGCTCCCTTAGAGAAGACTTCGTGTCTGTAGTAGGCCATCCGTCAGCTGACATGAGCTATGGTCTAAATTTGGGTATCCGGGGGGAAGGTAATTATCTCGCTTATCTCGACTGAAACGAGTGATATAATTGATGTCAGGAATGAGTAATAGGATATTTAAAATAAGTGACAGTAGAAGCTACGTATGAGAATATTCTCTGGGAGGGCATACTCTCTGGAAACTGTCCTAATAGTGATGGTATGAATGGAGTTAAAATGATGATGATGAAGATGATGATGATCACCATCATATCGTCTTCTTCTTCTGTTTTTTCTTCTTGTGATGATTTGGTGATGATGTGATAGTATTGGTAAAAATGAACAGTAATTGTAGGAGTAGGAAACGAACGATGATGACGATCTAGATCATGATTGTGGTGGCGGTGGTGGTCGTAGTGGTGATGATGATGGTGATGATGACGATGGTGGCGGTGGTGATGATAATGATGATGATGATAAAGAGGGCGATGACGACGACGATGATGGGAACAGCAGTGAAGAATACTAGGTTTATTAACGGTTATAGTTGTAGTTCTGTTGATAGTGACAAGTTTGAACTATATTACCACTGCAAACCTTTGATTAAAACACTTTTTTTTAAAGTGCACATGGCACACATCGATTGACATCTTTTGACACACCGACTATCAATAACTGTGGAATTTGTGTTCATATTTTAAGTGAAACGGAGCCACAAAATAACAATTCAGTGGTGAATGTATTTCACCCTAGCCAAATTCTGGGTTCAAGTCTGAAGTTTATTAGGTTTCATTGATATAGCAATTCAATATAGACACAATATTAATAGACATTAAACAAGACATTTTCATTATCATCATCACCATCATAATCATCATCATCATTTTTATCATCATTATCACCATCAGCAGCAGCATAATCGAAATCATCATCACTATAATCATGAATTTGATTACTATTATCATAATAATCGCCGTCATCATCATTACTATCGTTATCATGGTCGTTATCATTATCATTACAGTCATCATCGAAATCATCATAAGAAGCAGAAGTATCATAAGTTTATCATAGCAGTCATCAGTTTTCAACGATATCCACAGTTTAAAAGCTTTATTTAAATATGTTCTCTCAATATATACATGTACCAACTAAACATAAACAAAGAATATTTCAAAACCATCACAAGACACAGAACAGCGATAACCCACGAAATGATTTTATTACAACATGCATGTAATAATTCACGAAATGATTTCCCAAACTCATAGGCTCAAACTCATATTACAAAATGTCTGTTTACATGCAAACTATTCGCTCTACATATAGTGTTGTCTAACAGTATCTTTGACCGTATAACATTACTCCTATGATTAACATCAAAAGACGTATATGTAAAAACAGCTATATAAAAACTACTGTGCTGTGTAAGTACAATCAAAATTGGTCAATTCAGTATTGATAGCACAAGTCAAACTTTTGTGAAGTGCAATATCTCTGAAACAAAATAAGACACAGCAATTTACATCATGAATTTAAAAGTTTCCAAGACAACTTTGTACGAAATTGTAAATTTCAAACAATGTATACGAAAATTTGAAATGTACATGTCACCTACATCCATGTGTTGGTGCAATCAACACATGTTACCAACACGAATCAATCTCACCTGAAACAAACATATGTTTACGTTTGTCCTGTCAGTCAATTGAGAGCGACGCGTGTCTGTTTGATATATCTTTCCCACCACACTTCGTACATACAACTGGAGAATAAACAGTTTGTGTAGCAAGTAAATATTCACTCATTTTATGTAAATAATAATGGCAACCATCCTTGAATAACAATGTATATTCTCTCATAGGGACCCGGTGAATTTCCTTGACAGTGTAAATTCACTGTCCTGTTATCACGAATACAGACATCGAGTTGACAAGCGAAGGAGGGGGCTTGTGCATAGCTTGATAGTCTCGCTCTGTGTGTTTATTATTTGGGCACTTTGGCCGTCTCCGTTGACCTAAAACCACATTATCAATATTGATCAAAGATTACTAGCTAGTCGCAACAAACTGTCTATAGTGTCACGGTGCTATTTACACCACTGTTTGCATATACGTAACCCGACCTAGTTGTAGATTTCATGAAATCAACTCGTGTACATTTCATTATTTGGTGTAAATACGTGAGCGACGCGGAAAACAAATACAAGTAAAACCCTCTTAATTTAGATCATTTTATAATGACAAATACATTATGTACGCATTTACGCGTAACAAATAGACTGTATTTGCATCTCAACCCAAAACAATTCTCTATAGAATGACACTAGCTTTACTGGCCGCCTAGAAACACCTTTATGAAATATTAAACATACCATTCTCAAAACACTTACGTTATGAATGAATAAATAAATACCTTAGTCACAAATGTAAAACAAAATGCCTGAAGAATATTGACTTGGTGCATTTCTCATGACTATTGTAGCTTCAACATTGTTACTGTCGCACAGTCAGTTTTGGAGCCATGGCTGCCATTACAATTCCTTTCTGGACAATACTGGAAGGTGTTGAAAGATGGAACAGCAGCCTCAGCATAAAGTGCTAAATGAAAGTTCCTGAAATATTAATTCACAGGAAACTAGAACACACTAAACATGTGTTGTAATAACAGTCAGTTCCCAGCCTTAGCAAACAAGTTGTATATTCAAAAGTGACATGTTTATTTAGAAATTTTGCAACACGTCGTTGGCCAGATCATAACATTACCTAATAATTCATTTATTCATTCATTCGTTCAGTTTAATTTCAAACACAGATTTCATACAGAAATAATTTTGTTTATCTACATACAGTTATTGTTATTATTATTATTATTTAAAATTTTCCAGTTAAGTCCACATTGTATGAATGGATTGATGGACGGGAGGATGGATGGATAATAAAACTGAACATTTCTCTGGTAGGAAATCGTAAATATTTATAAGTTCAGTGCTAAGTCAACAGAAGCACAATTTGTCCCGTTTTGATTTACCGTAACTCCCCGTTCACCGTGCCATAAAGATAACGACGAGCCTAATTAGATATGTTCTTGGGCGATTCCAATTTTGTGTCGATACGTGCGATGATATATTTAGTCATAATGTAGAAATTTATCTAAGAGCGTCACCAACGCTCGGTTTAATATCGCTGTGTTTCAAGAGCGGGGTCCGGATTTTGTGTAATCCCAACTTTTAAACCTTCAATCAGAGGTGATAACCTCTAAACAATAGAATGGCGATTCATTGGAGAAAGATTACGATAAGGTATGCCATAATGCTGGCAAATTGCATAAGCTTTATCACAGAGCAGGAGGGACAGGCGGTTAATGTTATCCCCACCAGATTACATTTTCCAAAAGTCCAAAGGATTCGTCTGGGACAACGAGTGCGCGCGACATTTTGTGTAGGGTGCAAGCGAGTTATTTCGAGTTGGTTGAAAGTCCGGTTCGTGTTTTGTGGTTGGTGCGAGGGTAGAAACCCCGCTGCAACTTTCTCAAGGGAAGTTTTAAAATGGGAGAAAGCACGTATGTCCGTACCTTTGCCAGTCGCACTTAGTTTTCACCGCGGAGGAGGCGACAGCCCTTGTGAATTTGTGTTCCGAGCACATTTCGCGTCGCTTTTCCACCTTCCCGCTGCTGTACATATGTTTATTTTCTTGTTTTCGTTGTTTACTTTCACGAGACAATGGCTTGAGTGAAACGCGAGTTCCTCCCCTTCACTCACCGCTCTTCTTTGTTGGAGATTAATTTGACATGTTCCCCTTCCTGTGTTACTCTCCTGTTTTAGAGGTAATATGGCGTAGGTGGCGCTTTTTGCACTTGGAGACCCTCGTGTCATATCGGCATATTTAGCTCAAGATATATAGATTTCACTAAGAGCGCATAGTTTTGACCTCTAAACGAAACTATTTTCGCGGTTTGTGTAAATCAACTCCTCACATTTAGTGAGTTTTAGTAAACACTTACCCCCCTTCTCAGAAGTATATTTTCTTTACATTTATGACAAGTTATTAGCCTTATAACACAATTATGACATCCAAGGGGACTTAATTTCAAACTAAGACTGTTTTATTGTTTTTCTAACGACTGGCGTGTTTGTTTTAAACTCTGTACTTCCTTTCTGTCAGATTTAAAGAGATAAACAAGATTTCCATTCACTATCCAGTCATATATACATGTACTTATAATTACAAAGCCAATAACTGTTCACTCTCCAGTATCAAAACAATCATTTTAAACAACAAATGTGATATCTGAGAACAAATTAATGGAGAACACCTGTAATCATTTATGCATGAAACGGGAGTGAAGTTTCATAGTAAGCCAATATATCTTGGTTTCCATAGCAACACGTTTCGTAAATAATTTACAGTTATGTACATTTCAGATGCGTAACTCTTTTAAAGCCAATAACATTTTATGTATGCATCATTTTGTAGTATTGGGTCACCAAACATAATTTAGAAATTTAAGGAGTATTAATGAAATATATTAAGATATTTGTAAACTGTCTTACACACGAACCTTATACAGATCTTGAGAGTCGTGTATTGGACATACAGGGCTCGGAAATAAATATTGTTTTAAATTTTCCAATTTAATATGACTTGGAAATGAAAACAAAGCAGAAACAAGAAGAAGAAAACCATTTGTCGCAATATGCAAATAGTTCTATGTATTAAATACTTGGATATGATAATTGATATGTAATAAACTGTCTGTCTGATATGTAGTCAGCACAATTATAATTGAGAAATATTGAATTAAAATTGCACCAACATTTTCTTTCATTTTTCACAGAGGTTTCAAAGAACAGTTGAAAGTCGCAATTAGAATTTTTCTTTAATAAAATTTCTTATTGCGAGAAATTATTATTATTATTATTATTATTATTATTATTATTAAAAGCTTATTATGATATTTGGAAGAATTATATATAAATCATTGTTTGAACGGAATGTACACGTGTAAGTATCACATGGCTGCAGAGTACATGCTTTGAAATGACATGCCGTAATGAAATTGACATCATTAATAGACATGTTATTAACACGTGTCCCGCAATAAGTAAACAAACAAAGACAGTAATGTATGCAGAAGTTTGAATGAAGATATCATTGTAGAGAGTAGCGAGGCAAGGTAGTTGGTGTTGAACCAAAGCCAACAGGCTCGAGTTCGTGTTCAAATATCAGAAGAGCGATTTGTTTTCTGAGCATATATATTTTACGATAACCTTTCGCCTAGATGATAACAATGTTCACACTAACATGCGTTCTCTGCTCTTTGTTTTCTACTCTGACATAGCCAAACAATATTAACTACATTTGATAGCATTTACAAAAGGTTATCTTGTAATTCTAACGAAAAATCACCGATTCGACGCGCACACTTGTTCGTCGTGAGCTCTTGCAAACATATGGACCGCCCTATAAGTGTTGGTCCATTGCTATGTAAATATTTTAGCTTGATAAATCTGTTTAAGCGAGGCAATAATATTATCACTTTGTTTACAGATTTTCGTTACGGGTCATACTGGCATACGCCGGAGAGCCGCTGGCTGTTTCGCTCCTGAGGGACGCACGCACGCACGGACGCACAGAATCTCACCTGGTAAACATCAAAGAACATTTTACCTGAGAAAGACCAACGAGTACATCTCTCAGGTAAAACCAAATTCAAGGAATCAACACAAAGGATGAACAAGGCATAAGATAGAGAGAACAAAAAATGAATGAAAGATTAACTTATTTTACTTTGTTCTTTATGTGCATACTGTAATTTTTTTCCTCTCCATTAAATCGATTGCCGATATTCCTTTCTTTTTCTAGTTTGTTTCATGTCAGAAGACAAATACTGAAGACAATTTTCAATTATTTGCACAGAGCACGGATCGATGCAAATATGTGCGTCGACAATTGTTACACGAGAGAGATATATGTCCGCATTACCGCTTCCTGTCATCAGTGCTTGGTATAAAATTTAAAAATGCAATTCATTTGCACGCAAATATTATGCTCACAATGGACTTATAATAAGCACTCTTTATTTGCATTACATATCTAAATACATCAGATCACGTGCAATGCGTGCTACGTTTCAACATAAGAAAATAGGTGTAATTTCATTATTCGTTTTCACTGTGAGTACCTTTTTTCAATAATGTTAATATACAAAAAAGTATAAATCTGTTTTATGTCGAAAATACGATTTAGTATAAATCTGGGAGACTCATTAAAAATAATATCTAAATTTGAAATATACAAAATTCGTGTAAAAAAGACAATCAAACGCACAGACACCTTTTTGTAATACCATCAGGTTACATTTATCCATTTTAACAATTATGTTGTGATGGACATTAATTTGAAAGATATAACTTTAAGCCATTATGAACTGCACTATTTACAAATAAACACATTTTTAAATAACAACACCCGGGCACAAAGAGTGTAATGTAAATTTCAAAATTAAATAATTATTTGATTATATTTGTGAAAATTAACAAACAGCGCTTTCTAAAATTAAAGGTGCATTTATTACATGAAAAGGTTTGAAGCTAATTTATTAATGTTTGAAAATTAAAATCAGAAATTACCCAGACTTCCTAGCGCCAGAACTGATTAATTCATTGTAATAAGCTGACTCTGTCATAAGCTCGCTCAATTCCTATGTTTTCATTGGGTCATGAATATGTTAAAATTTTCCTCAGCTCTGAACCCGATCCGGATTTACACGGAATATGATTCTTAATCCGAGGGAACGTATCTGAAGTGGGGACTCTAAGCTGGTGGTAGTATTCCCGACCACGAGGTGGCGTGGCCTTAGGCTGTGAACAGCTGGGAGGATGCCACTAGTCAGACTCTCTTGTCTTTTTTTTAATGAATATTTAATCAAAAAAGTTTTTTTTAAAGTTTAAAGTATTTGAACATAAAATTGAATTCGTCGAGAAAGCAGAAATTCTGCCAGGTATACTGACGTCCACAAGAAACGATACAACCAGAACAAAATTCAATCTCTTTTCCAGATCCGTTGTGTAACTGTTCATCAAAACTCTCTGCTGTCATGGATTGTCATTTGGCTCTGTCATGCTAAAACAACGCTCTCTTGAATACACAACTCTTACATTTTGCAACATATGTTTTTATTTTCCTTGGTCGTATTTCAAAGTCTTGGTATAGTTTCTTTTGAACATCAGTATATTTCCCTGAAGAAAAAAAATTGTAAACTATTTCGGTGAAAAATAAGTTTTAAATCGTTTTCAAATTTCTAAAATTGAAGGTTTGGCTTAAAAGCAAAATCCAGTTTTATATTTTGCACACCCTCGTTTATATTGATTGTACATCGATTTGATATGAGATATACCTACAGCTGTGCCGTTCTCGTATACAATGTTTCAGCATTATAAAACACATTTGATGATCATCCATTTCAACGAAATATAAAAGCACCAATGAGAATTTCTATTCAAAGCTGGAATACCAATTTGGGCAAAAACTGGGACGTATGAATAATAGTTCACGAATAAAATTGAAACTGATTTTGGTAGGTTTATCTAAATATTCAGTTTCATGTTAAGTCCGAATTCGACCATGTATATACACGACAAATGCAATGCGATGTCTGTATGCTAGCAACAAGAGCAAACCCAATAATACGAACACAACTACTGAACAAGGTTACTTACACTGATGTTGAAACTGTTTATATAAATATTCCGTGTATCAAGCTTATGTTTATCTATGGTGAAATCAGAACCAGAACTTTAACCAAACTATTTACAAAGGTTTTAAAATAAAATTAAAATGTGTATTTGTTTTAAATATTCTGTAGCATAAATACATACATTATCCTGTTGAAACGCTGACAATAAAACGATAATAAAAGTTAAATTTAAAATACGATACGATTATTGAAACTAATTTTCGTGTGTTATACATGAATATCATATAGTCTGTATTCTGCTATGTTTATGTATGACAACTCATGTCAACGTAGGTTGAAGACGTTTTAGTTTCATCCGGGGACTTGGCGCGGCGCAGGTGCGCTGTACTAGCCCAGTCGCAAGTGCGAGTAAACATCGACCCCATCTTTCCCAACCACTTAGATCTGTCTCTCATTCAACCAACGACACACACTAATTTCTTCTTTTCAATGGCGGCATCAATAGAAATACGTACAACTGTGTCATGGCGGGGTTTAATAGAAACACTTGCGTAGAGTAAACAAAAAGATGAAACCAGTTAACGGTAAAATTGATTAGACAGAGCCCAGTCTTTTTTTCAAAAATGGAGTGGGGAAAATAATCGTCTTTTTGGAAGTTCTTCTTCGCTGAAATATCCGTATTATGAGCTGTTGAAGTATTCATGTGACGAAAATACGTTACTTATTATGGATGTTATTTGAACGGATTGGGTGTGTTTTGTGGTTTACGAATTTTCTAAGGTCTGCAATGATTCACATGAACTTCGAGATAACTACTCTCATCTCCAGAAAACGATTTTTTCTTAAATAAACGAATGCGTCTTATATCGTTCTTCAAGTGGTAACAAGGCTTAACAATAAACAGAAATATTTCTCGTCTTTAATTAGGTTTTAATAATGAAAGGGATTTTCTGATGGTCTTCCCTCCCTCATGCTGGTAGGCGCATCAGCGGAGTTTTCCATGGCACGTTTTGAATATGTTTTAAAGTTTTACTTTGGATAACAGCATTTGTCTGTCTGACTGTTTATCTTTCTCCTGTTGTGTCTCCTTCTGTCAGTGTATCTCTGTATCTCTCCTCTCTTTCTAACCCTCATAACATAATGTTTGTGGCGGTTTTTCTTTCTCTGCCTTTCTATCTTTTTCTCTCGTTCCACTATGATTGAAATGCTATCAACAGTGACGTTAAACAACATTCTCTCTCTCTTTCTCTCTCTCTCTCTCTCTCTCTCTCTCTCTCTCTCTCTCTCTCGTTCTTTCTCCAACGTGAATAAACCCTTATAATCTATTACACCAGGTATGTACTTGTCTATTTTGGTCTCAGCAAATCTTCCACCTCTGTCTGTCACTGTTTTTGTCTCTGTCTCTCTCTCTCTCTCCACACACACCATGAATAAACCCTTATATTCTATAACACCAGGTATGCACTTGTCTATTTTGGTCCCAGCAAATCTCCCCCTCTCTGTGTCTCTCTCTGTGTCTCTCTCTCTCCACACACCATGAATAAACCCGTATATTCTATAACACCAGGTATGCACTTGTCTATTTTGGTCCCAGCAAATCGGCCATGTATAGTTATCAAATATTTACATACTTACAACATTGCTATATGATCCTGTGGATTAAACTCGATATACCGACGTAGATTGATCCACAACTAATCCACGCTAATCCACCAGGTCGACGGCAGTGTTTGTTCAAACTATATGATACGGTATCCTCAAGTTATGAATTTATATGAGCGCTGTTCTAAATCCATCTATATGTCTTCCAACCTTTCAAACCATTCAATTTTATGAACATTAAGCTCATTAATTTTGTTTATTATATATCTTAAATCCTCAAATCCCTGATATAACAGATAAATATGTTCAATTTGTTTAACGATGCTTCCGGTATTACCTTCTAATTTAGCCTTTAATGCATTTGCATTTATCCAAAATGATTATTTACTTTAGTTTTTCACTAAATAAAAAACTTGCAGATAATGAGGCTAGGAACTGTGTTCAACACACGTAAATGAACATGTTCCTGTAAAGAAAAACCCTTTCCCTCTGCTTCAGAGAAGATGGCATCGATTTGGAGTTGATATGGACAATGTCTGTATGAGTGAAATCCATTCTAGTATATTTCATTTCAAGCTAATTAGCGCGATGTCAATATCAGTTTTTGTTTACTCAGCTGAGACAGGCAGGTCCGTGAAGCACGTGCTATTGACCTGGAAGTGAGCGAGTGAACGGTTGAAGGAGTGAAAGAAAAAATGGACACAAAAAAAGAGGAGAGATGGAAGGAAGAAATGAAAAAAACATTCAGTACGCGACTATTTTGGCAAACCAGTTCCAATAGCAGCTTGATCGTCAGTAGATTGAAAGTTGAAAGACTCAGCTATATATTGCAATAAATCTTAATATTTCCAAACAACTGTATATCAACAAACTTGTTTATATCATGAGATTTAAACATATATATCTTTCAAGTTATTTAAAAGTGTAACAAGCCATTGGAAAATTGTAGTGGTGATTTTAAGAGCGCATCATTCAATTTCTCTTCATTTTTCATTAGACTTATTACTGTGTATAAAATGGCACTTTGATCGGTACAAATTTCACTGTCATGTTAAATTAAAAAAAGACACACTGGTGTCATACTATTCAGTAAAAATACACATTGGTGTTATAGTATTCAGTTATGATTTTTACATATCTAAATTTGCTCAGTGATAAATAAATAAATAAATAAATAAATAAATAAATAAATAAATAAATAAATGAATGAATAAATAAATAAATAAATAAATAAATAAGTAAATAAATAAATTTGATTTGAATTGAACTAATTTTGACTTAACTGAATTGATCTTAACTGAACTGGATTAATCTCAACTGAACTGGATCATTTTGATTGAACGGGGTTGAATTGGTAGGCTGAATTTGCATCTTTATTGAACAAATAGACTGACTATGATGTTTGACACAACTGACATTTTCCAAAATGACGTTACAGCCATGTTCTTTGTTTATAAACCTATAAAACAAATCTATTTTCAATATAACATTGAAATGTTAACCATTTAAAGAAGCAATAAAGATTATCTGTAATAAAATAAAATCATGTCTTTTTTATTAAGTAAAATGTAAATAAATTACAACTTTCTGGCATGCAGTTTTAAATCGGCGGTTATTTTAAAGTTCAGAAAACAAAACTTCAAGAGTTTTTGTCAATGTTTAACAAATATTTTTTAGTAATAATTTAAAACTTATAAGCCCCCGTTCTTTAGTTTGGCAACCTCGTTATAAAGACACGATCCAAATAATTATTGTACCTTCGTTAATTTTTTCTTTCAATTATCACTGTCTCTTCGCTATATAAATATTTTTTCAAGATATCAAAGTTAGAGACTTTCTTTGTAGTTTTAATAAAGACTTGATTAAAGTGAATGATTATAGAGCAGGGCTCGTAAAAGAAAGTCCAATTTCATTACTGAAGACTGGGCCTTACACATATTGGGATGTCTGTCTCGCGATTAACAACGAAATTGAAGTAATTCTTCCGTAAACACTCACAAAGCTATGGCAGCCGGTTTCCTACAAAATCTTATCCAGAAACCTTTAAAACGGACTGAGCTAAATACGATTGGGAAGGAATATCGTGTTATAATTCCGATATTCGGGGATTAGTTGTGAATAAGGCAGCATCTCTCGAATAAATCCCGTCAGCCCTAATTGGGTTTGATTTTGTCTCTGTTCGGGACAGATCGGGTCAATAGCGGATGTCAGGTGCCGCCATCTTGCGAGCGGAGCCGCGCTTTGGAGACTGATGTCGATTTCACGCTCAATTTCGTTGATAGGTGATTCGCGGTTCGGAATGATTTTCGATGCAAAGCGTTTTCTCGTCTTCCTATTAGGAATATTACTCGCATTGTCCCGGCAATATGGTTCCTCATAGGCCCGTATTATTCCGTTCTGACGCTTGCCATGTGACGATCTCTGTGATTAAAAGTGGACCGCACGTGCCCGGATTTGGACCGGAAATTTTGGACATTCTTTTAAGCATGACCATGGCAATTCAGAATGGAATAATTCAAGACTAGGGTTTATGAAGCCCAGACTAAGTTCCTCGACCTCTGATCGTGGAATTCACTGAATTGTTGCCAATGTTATTTTATAATTGCTGCCGGGTAGACGCGGTTTTGGAGTAATGCGACCGGCCATAGTTAATAGTCCGTGAAACGAGCCCGCCCCTGGGGAATATCGTTGTAGTCGGGGATGTTAACCGGTCTCCGAAAGGAAGAACTCATCGATAGCAATGCCAAGCTCTGTTGATTGTGCCGGAAAACAAACGCTTTTAATCTATGTCTCAATTCCATGCATGGTGTGGGTTGGTAATAATACGTCCGCACATTAATAACCAAACACCTTAATTGGTTAGAGCATTATTTTCAGAGCGACATATTTGTAATCAGAGTGTATGTGCGCATGTTTGTATTGTATGTCTCCCTTAAACACACTGTATGTCTGCCATAAATACATTGTAGGTCTCCTTTATATGCATTATGGAATATATATTGTATAAATAACCGTGACTTCGATACTCTTAGAGCGTAACCGTTTGTGCAAGAATGTCATCGTTTATAATGATAATAGAAATAATAATAGCAAGTAAAGGTTTGTCTTCAGTTAAATCGGAAAAACAAATTCTTGTCGTTTTACTAGTTCCTGTTTCTATTTTTCCGTCTGATATCAACAATGCCCATGTTAGAAACATAAAAACGTAATTGTTCAAATACTTTAAAATATAACTAAATATCAAATTTGCTCGCCATCATAAAGATTTGAAAACTGTAATTTATGTATTAATAAAACACTGAATGTGAACGAGTTTATTTTACATGGAGTCTATTCAAATTTACTTTTATTATATTTATGTTGAATGCAGTCAAAGACCTATTTTCATGAATGCATATTTGCAGCTAATAAAAACAAAAATACGAATATTTAGTGTTATTGTATAGAAGTCAGTAAAACTGTAATTCGTTGTTTAATATAAGAAATATGGATCTCAAAATGTTTGCGCGGTGAAGATGTGTTGCACGGGTTTTTAGATTCTAAAGTACATGCCAGTCAAGTATTATACATTGCATGATAAATAGTTTTGTTTGCGTTTTCATGCTACAAGATCATGGTAAACAAATTGTCAGTAACTTCACAAAATTTTAACTTTTGACAAAAAAAGTAATAGTACGTCCATATATAAACGGTACTTGTTAGATTGTTTGACGATACTGCAAACTGGGGTTCGTCTTCATATTTAATCTGTCACCAGAACATATTTGCGCAAGTCGCCATCTTATCTTAAATTACTGTTAATACTGCTACTAATCGCAAGTTCAAATGAAAAATATTGTGTCTCGAGATCTTCAAATATTTATATTTTTACAACGAAATAAGTTGAGTATATTTGTATAGAAACATATACCCTCCTTCGAGACACTTGCCTGTAAATATTAGACGACAACCACTCTCGCTCATCGTAGGCTGCGAGGTCAACAAACCCGCTTCAACAATGAAAAGCAGAAAAATCGAAATTATAACGAATTTACGTATGTGTTTTATCGACATAAATTTCACGGTAACAAAAAATAAAATGGCCGTATAATAGGTGTTATTGAGTAGCGAAGACACATAGGCCGAACACAAATGAAACAACAGAATTGGAGTTCAACTAGTGCAATATACAACAGTACATCGACACGAGTGAAATTGACAATGTTTAATTTCTTTCATCTGAGAGCAAATGGATATCGCGTGACACGTTCTCACCTAATGCACGTGAATGTCGTGATATAGGTATTGTCTTTCAGAAGTACTGGCCGTCAAATTGTATTTTCTTTCACAAATTTCTTTAAGAATATAATAGATAAAATTAAATATACACCTGCTTTTCATCATTCCATTAACGGAACGACATTTATCGATGATGTGAAACTCACATCTCAAAAGGAATATTCTATTTACTAAAGCAATTAGTAATATCCTTTTTGCATCTTATGGAAAAATTCTAATGTTCTTTTATTATAGTATACCTTGAGTAAATGAGCACAGCCCGAGGGTGTTATATTCACAAAGTGGAAAATTAATAGGTCTTTAATTAGTAAAGTGAATGCAATTCATACAGCATTCTTCCTACACTTAAACAACGGCAAAGGTTTCGGTTTGATATTCTGAAAATTTCTACTATGTGAGTTTTATTAAATTATTTTTCATTAAATTCAAGTATTAAGCATGTGTGATAGATATAAATGTGTTTTCTTTAAATCTCTTTGGAAACTAAGTTAACTTTGCTAAAATGATTTACAGTCGATTCTGTTAACACCTGTTTACATGTGTACTGTAAATAATTCTGTAACGCAATCAATTGTAGTAATAATTATTTGAATCACTAATTTGAACCCTCAGCTAGTTTGAAAACACATTTTAATTTTTATCAAATTTAGAAATTGAGCAATTTAAACTTTTCAGTAAGACACAGCGTTCTGTACTTTACATGTATCGCATATTTATAAACAGCAATTTGTTATTGTATGCAATGTTGGCATCTTTATAAACAACCGTCAACAAAAGAAATTTCTTCACAGTGCAACGCCCTTCTCCGTGTTTAAACATAATAAGGCTAACAACATATTGCAATCACTTTCCAACCGGGCCTCAGTTTGGACTGAGGACTAGCAAAATCCAAGGGTACACCACTGATATTGTCAGTGTCTCTTTGTGAGGCAGGGTCACCCATCCAACTACTACCAGGGATTGATACTGCTTAACGTCTCAAGCTTGTGGTCCACGTGCGTCCCACGAGACCAACTCACCTCGCATGGAAGATCTGTATCCTATGATATGTCAGAACACAGGTCCCAAAACTTTTGAGATCACCGAACCTTTCGTGGAATACTTGGTCTTTCGTCCACACCATGCTTGTATAAACAATATTTGTAAACCATAAATAATAATAATAATAATAGTAATAAATGAGATCTGCAGTTTCTATTTGCGACAGTGAGACTGCATTCCATATACATTATACATCCATATACTTTTTAACCATCGAAAGTTTAGTTGACCCCAGTGTTTAGCGACCCCTTTTGACACTCAGACACTTATCGACCCCATGAAGTGTCCCATCGATCCCCACGTGGAGTATGATTTTACTGAACAAATTATGTCCATCGTATATGTATGATAAGTTGTGTATAGATAACTTAAACATAAAACGATTTATGTAAAACTGGTTTATTGTTCGGTTCAAGTTCTGTCTCACCATAACATAATTTATGTAATTATAGTATTTCGATGTTTGTTTCAAGTACTTTCTCACCACAACATGATTTATATTATAAACTATACTTCCGGGCAAAAGAAACTATGCCAAGATTTTGAGAGACTATTGAATAAATTCACAATTGCGTTGGATATGCAAGAGATATCCCTTCAAGATAAGGAAGTTTTATCAATGACATGATGTCAATCAAATTACACTCGTTGATATCTTAGCATCCTTTTGATCAGCTATGACAGAAAGACGTAAAGGAAAATAACTGAAATCATATGGCATCGTTTTTTTTGCCCGGTATATATAAGATATTATATGCACAGCAGCTGATTTTGGTTTGAAACGTTGACGAGGACATATTTTGAATTGCAGCATAAAAAGTTGTTCTATATTGGTGTCTTGACCTTTTCATTGTGACAAAACTGTCATTTTTAAAGGTTCCCTGCGTCGTTAGGCAACAACGCAGTTTAGTTTCAATTAGCATTGATAGATGCAAATACTCATAACTAAGATTTCAATATAATTGGAATTAAATTTACATGTACATGTAGGTAATAGTATAATAAAACATTGATGCGCAGTGTAGGTCATCCATTTTTTCGCTGAAAGTTATATTTCCTTTCTTGAAACGCCAAAACGCAGGCATAGTCATCTACATCCTCCGCCGTTTGACCCCCATGACCTGTCGCAGTTTCCATGGAAAAAAGGCTATAATACTGACAGAGACATATTGAGAGCGTGATTGCTGTTCGTATGACATTTGATACCGATATGTCAAATAGTCATTCCGCAGTCGTCCGGACAAAGTTGTGACGAGCAGAAGAACGGACGGAGACCCATTGTTGTATTCTCTGCTGGCGTTGACGGGTTGCGGATAATCAGACGCTTCATAAAGATTGGATAGGGATGTTTTGAAATCTGAAAATTTGCATTTTTACATTTTTAAAAATGAATATTTGCTTCTCTTTTATGTGAAACTTCAGGATTGAGTCAAATGTTGTGAACTTAATGTAGGATAAAAATCATACGCCTGTATTGTTGCCTATTTTCATTCTGAACGCTTCGCTGACTACACTGCAATATATACTGAACAGCAAAAAAAACGCAAGTCAGAAATATTAAATATCAGTATTTTGTCGTTCCAACTTAAAATACAGACCCGTTATATGTACTGGGGCTGCGATTGAACCATTTTGCACATTAATTTTTCAAATTATCCGCTGGAAAAAGTCTAGAAAATGATATCTTTCATGAAATATGATGTGCTCCCCCCACCTTCTTCCTCCTTTAAACAATCCTGAACTAATGTTTTTGATAAACAGCACTGACGTTGGTAAACCGCACATCTTTACATGTATATTATACAGCGCCGTATCAAAAGTATTTGCGATAATGTCAAAATGGTGGCCGTGGAAGTGACTCGACTCGCAACTTTTAACGATCATTTCTTGAACTAAAAGTCATCGTACTCACATCAACATTTGTCCAGACGACCTTTTTGCAGTATGCAACAGGAAAATCTCCTTAGAATTGATGTGTATTAATCTTGAATGCAATCCGCCGTCACATTTGTTCAGTAGTCGTGAACGGGTTGAAAGAGCTCAGCGCTGGTTTTGTTATGTTTTGGGAGACGAATTGCACGTTCTTTTCATTTTTATCCACACATTTTAAATGTTTTTTTAACTCAGGAGTTTGTACAGACCATGCCATAGTGCGAAAGGTGTTCGAGATTGCAAATGTATTCTTGTGGCCCTATGGATCGAGGATTTGTGGACCTATTTTTACGAACAATAAATAAATTGTTTTAATTGAACTGTTACCGGATGGTAGTAAGAGTTATGGTCAATGTTATTAGCATGCATAATATCTCACAAAAGTTATCCTTCGTCTGTTTTTCAAAGTGCGAAGCAAACTTGTTACCCCAAGCTCACCCATTGTTCGGGGTCGACCTGTTCGCGGTGCATTTGCTCAGTTTTCAGTCGTTTGATATTTTTTCCACATAGACCAAACTGTGGAGGCTGAAATAGTTAATAATGTTGCAATTTCTTAACACTGAATCTCAATTACTTTCAAATCTATGATGATTTGTTTTCTACTTTTCGCCATTTCGGCGGATTTACGACCTCTTTGTTTACAAACAGTATTTGAAAGCCACCCCGAAGTAGACGACGTGTGACGTCACCATGGCTGCGTCAGGCATCTCGCCAGCTTTTTGTAGACATGTCAAACATATATTGTTGTGCGTTATATATTACCGCGATACGAAAATAACAACTGCAAGACATTAATTACGTAGCACCTCTAGCGAATACTTTTGATACGGCGCTGTACATTCAGACAATGTCATCCCGATTTCAGGCAAGATAATCACAGAACCTTCATTACCCACCCAGATGGGCCCAGGAGTGGCGCCAGGAATTTCCCAACGTTGGGGCTGGAAGCCCCGGCAGAGGGCCTGAAATCCCCGACAAATGCACAAATTTTACAAACATACGGTAAAATATACTCATTTTCACCGAAATTTTCCCCCACGAATTGCTATATTTTTCCCCGACGGGGTGGGGGGGGCTAAGGGTCCCCGACAGGGGGCTGTAGCCTTCCTGTCCCCCACCTGGCGCCACCCTTGGATGGGCCTGTCGCGATATGTATATAAGTGTATTGAGAAATATGAAAACGGAGAGATCTCCAGATCAAGATGTATCACCCGATACCAAGTTCGGCTGTTTTTAAATAATTATTTATCTTACGTGCAGTTCATTAGGACATATCTTCCTTGTAACTATTATGATAAACTTATCCAAACGCAATGTTGATTTTAAAAGATATTCCTCTTTTGCCCCGTACTATCCATTCCAAGACCGGTCCCAGTCAAGCGCACAGCGCATCCAAGAAAAGAAAAATAGTTTGCGTACTACTTTCAAATAATACTGTTATAATACTCAATGAAATCTATATTATTTATGTCCAAAAATTTCAACAGTTACAGATGTAACACATCAGTGTTTTTGTGTTATAAATATACCAGCCGAAAAAAATACAAATGGAACTATTTGGTCGTATCACTTCCAAACGTGCGCAACGAGTTCACTCGATACCACTTGGATTAATCCGTAAAAGCCTATACGAAATCGGACCCTACCAATTCCGATTGTCATTCGGCCGCCATGCGTAAATTTC
>JAUELE010275157.1:0-18036 GCA_031471655.1 Diodora aspera
TTTGAAATGTTGGGGCAAGTAAGTAATTTAGCAGGGCAAGTGAAAAGCGAGTTTTTACTTGCCCTGTGGCAAGTGAAGTTTTTTTCTAAATTTCCACCCCTGCTTGAAGGTTTCTAACAGTAGAATGATATGGCAAAAGAATTTCCTTCTTTAACAGCATTTAACTAAACTAAATATCTATTAATTCATTCATTCATTCACTGAACTATTCATTGATTCGATTATTCGTTCATAAAATCCTCACCTATTTATTTATTTATTTCGAATGATCAAGCATTGAAAGGTATTGCCACATTTCTTTAACGAGGTTTATTTTCATCAAAGATTGACATTGAAAACGAGGTTAAAAGGATGCTAACCTCATGTCATTATGTAATACATCAATATCATTTATCGGAATTAATTGTTGTAATCAATATTCATTTATTCATTAACGTATTTATTTATTCATGCGTCGCCAGTAACCTGACAGATTCAAACTGGTCTTTTATAAGTTTAATATAATGAAAGGTAACCAGAATGTAGCTAGATACAGTCAGCATCCGGAACCTACATTCATACATAGTTGACTAACATACACATTGATTAAGAAGACATCGTTGTGAAGGTTGACCTCGTTCTGTTCCGAGCTCTACACACGTCAATTTCACTGAACAGAAAACGTCCTTAACAACCATAATGTCCAGAATTTTGAAAACCAGTGTCCCAGTTGATTTGATTATTGAAATGAACTTCCGCCTGTTTAATATCAAGTTCACTTAAACAACAGTGTATGCCTACCATTGAAGTAAATCTTACCAAATTGCACCCCCCCCCCCCCCAAAAAAAAATAAAAAAGAAAGAAAGAAAGAAACAGAATACTATCATCAATGCAAGCCGAATAAATATATCATGTTCTCCGAGTGTAATTAGTCTGCAGGAAGGTTAGATAAAGGTTCGATACACCCGGACACGAATGTGTTCTGTATTTTAAGTGCAAACAGCGTTTTGTATTCAGTACTACCGAAGGAGGTAATTACCAGCTTCCCGGTACAGAGTCATAACTAACCATAATAAACCATAGAGTCCAGCGAGCTCCAGCTGACACTGATAAAACCGCTGAGTTTGGCCTTTTTGTTCGTCTTGGAGTTGAAATACAGACGTATCGCCCTTGATGTTAAGTCATTAACGTGATAAATCTGAATGTTTTGGATTTTCTGAAATCTGATTACCTTGGTGGTTTCATCCCAATAGAATCCCGGGTCAATAAGGCGTCCAACTAAATATAGATCATCATGGCTCCTGCGAGCCGCCATTTCTTAGGTTGGTAATTTGTTGGGAATGACTGTAATAGTGTGTGATAATATCAGCTTGCGTTGTAAAATAATGTCAAGCTGTTAAAAGATTATACTTTCTGGAATAATGTCATATATAAACAGTTCAGTTTCATTTGTAAACTTTGCAGTCATGAGTAATCCGAAAGTATTTTTTTTTAAAACGCAATGTTGTCTTGTCGTGTTTGAAACTGTGAATTCGCCAGTGGTGGGGTATTGATTTGTTTGCAGGAGTTTCTGATAAAAGTTTGCGATCAAACTATTTTGCAATATTTCATTTCGGTATGTTTGTTGATAATCGAAATGTTCGACCGCGAATGATGCTGCATTCCCACTAAGCAACACAGGGTTTGGAGATGCTAACAATGGGTTTGGTGATTAACGCTGGGCGTGGAGACATTAACGGTGGACTTGGAGATGTTAATGCTGGGCTTGGAGATGTTAATGCTGGGCTTGGAGATGTTAACGCTAGGCTTGGCGGTTATTCGCTGGATTTGGTGGTTTACGCTGGGCGTGGAGACGTTAATGCTGAGTTTGGTGGTTAACGCTGGGTGTGGTGGTTAATGCTGGGCTTGGTGATTAACGCTAATCTTCGTGGTTAACGCTGGGCTTGGTGGTTAACGCTTGGCGTGGAGACGTCAACGCTGGGCTTGGTGGTTATCGCTTGGCGTGGAAGTCAACGCTGGGCTTGGTGGTTAACGCTGGGCGTGGAGACGTCAACGCTGGGCTTGGTGATTAACGCTGGGCGTAGATACGTCAACGCTGGGCTTGGTGGTTAACGCTGGGTTTGGTGTTTAACGCTGGATTTGGCGGTTAACGCTGGTTTTGGTGGATAAAGCTGGGTTTGTTGGTTAACGCTGGACTTGGAGATGTTAACGCTGGACTTTGTAGTTAACGCTGGGCTTGGTGGTTAACGCTGGATTAGGATATGTTAACGCTAGGCCTTCGTGTCAACATCAGCAGCATACGTGGTGCATTTAAGAGTGGGCAACATTATCCAACTGATCCAAGATTCGTATTTCAAACGCGACTCAGTCATTTCCCTTGAGTGAGCATATTCAACTGTTTGCAAGCATAAACTACCTGTAAACAAGTCTCTGATTGTCATGGAATAAGTGACAGATGTTTAAATTTCGTTTTCTGAAGGCGCTAGTCATATGTATTTTTTTTCATGTTTATCATACGACCAAACATCAGTTCGAAAACATCAGCAAGAAATTGGGTACAATTCACAAGACGAAACAATAGTTTGTCTATCAGCTGGAATGAAACAAAAATGCAACTTGTCTTTGTAGACGAGTTACTGCGACATTATGAAGAGCGTTTATAATGTACCCTCTCGAAGCTGGCATTTAAAATCGAAATCGCTCACTGCTTAATAGTTTCTACCAAGAAGCTTATATACTGTTCTCTACTGCTTGGTTATCCAGTAACATGGGCTGCAGGTGTTACAAATTAAGACCTTAACTAAGCTAAGGCGGAGAAATGTTTTAAATAATTAGTCCCATTACTGATTTGTTCCTGGAAAGAAAATACTTTACCAAAAAGCTTTACTTCTCTTTTTTATCTTCTTCAGGTCCATTTTTGCGAATAAAACATTCATGATTCTTTATTACAGCCCTGGAACTCGTCAGCTCTCATAAATCACGTTGGTTTCCAGGTTAACAACAAATAACATGTAATTTCAGTTAAACAGATCTTAAACAACATCAACAACTATTTGTACGCCGCAAATGTTATTAATTTTCTTCTTCACACCTGAGACCTAAACTTTGTTAAAGTTTTGTTTTCAAGAAATTGCTCAATATCTCGCTGTTTAACAATTAAGAATTATGTAATCTAGCATACAATGGCAATTCGTTTTGTACGATTTCATTTTTGACTTCCGTTTTAAGGATCAGTGCCCAATTCTGAGATTCCCTGTACATAGGTCTCAACGGAGGAAATTAATCCTTTACCAAGATCGATAACTCCTAAGAATTAATTTCTTTAAAAGCTAAGAGGTATCTATGGTTTTGGTTATACAATTCAAATCCTGTCTCCTAATAAAAGCTGAGAACAAACTGGATAAGTCTGAGAGATACTGATATGTTACTAAAGATGTGAACCCCAGTGCAACCAGTGGTTAAAGGAATATTGGATATAGACAGATGCAAAGTTATTTTATGTCTCTGTGGAATTAATTGCATTCGGGATCTGACAGTTCTTCAAACATGTCTCTGATCTGTACACAGGGATCCACTCAAAGCAATGACCCTGTCATCATGTGGTTGACTTTGACAGGTCCGCAATGGGGATTCTCGGAATTGGAGACCCTGTGTCCAACTGAAATAGACGGCTCGTTTTTCATGTGTGTATTCCAGCACTGTTGTCGCCAGCAGTCATTTTCTGTATGCGTCATTTGCTTTCATATACCACAGAACCTACTTATGGTATTTTCTGAAACTTTTGATTAAAAAAGAAAACATGGCTGGATAGAAGAAGCAGAAAATTAGCTCAATGTCATGTAAAAGCTTTTGCTTTAATAATCGGAATAACCATCGTAATATCCCTAGCTTTTTATAAGATGTGTGGCATAAATTACGTAATTTTTGTGTAAAATTTTATTACGGAATATATGGTTCGCACCACCTGACACCAGGATCAATACATTGCATAAGAAACATAAATAATAGATTGTTATTTAAGTAGAGCATAAAAAGTTAGTTAATTGAATCTGTATTACATGCCCGCCAAAGCCTTAATCATATCGTGGGGCAGATGCAAAGAATTGATTTGCGTTTAAACCTCTGCTGTATTCATAATGTTAATAACAGTATTTCCAAAACGTTTTGGCTGCAGCCTCGAACACATATTGTTTTGGCCTGGCGAACCTAGGCGGCATCCGTGCGACAGCTGGTATGGGGCCACAATAATCATTTTAGGGAATACGTCTTTGCTTCTGTATTTGTCAACGGATTTTCAAATGATTACGAATTATAGTTTCATATCCAGCAGAGGTGGGGAGGGGAGGGGCTAATGTGGAATGTCTTATAGGTGTACGCATGGACTCCACATAGCAGAAAGTGTGGAATTTAAAAGATGCGCAATGACAATGTTATCAGTACTTGGGAATCCAAGCAAATGGCGGGTTGTTTTTCAATCGTCGGCTCTTTCACAACCTTTTTAACTACCAGACAGCGTACACTTACAAACTGGCAGTAAACGTGCAACGGAAAATAAGCTGCGGTTTGTTGCAGTCAGCGTCAAGTTAAAGGTTAAACGGCTGTTCACTTGTCCTTGAAACAATATAATGAATTATGTATGGCTAAAGTTGGTTCTTAGTTCACTGGCACAAAGTCACGACTTATTGTCACTTGTAAGTTTAATTTTGTAAATGTGTACGATATATTTATGTGACTAAATTGAGGGGTTTGTCTGTTAAAGATTCAGGTTTAAACCAAAACTCTATCATTACATAATCTATATTCCTGTACTTGGTCCAATCATTCTTTCTGGACAATTGTTAAAAAGACATCCTGATTTAACTGACAAGTAATTGACATCGATTATTGAGCAATCTAATGCACCACCACAAAAAATGGTTTTACACGTTCTGCGTTATCGAACTAACGTACCTTCCACCACAACAAACATTGCACATGTTCAATGTTATCTAACTAACTTACCACCACAACAAACATTGCACATGTTCAATGTTATCGAACTAACTTACCACCACAAATAATATTACACATTTTCCCTGTTATCGAACTAACCAACCACCACAACAAACACTCCACATTTTCCGCAAACGTTTAACATGTTCCGCGTTATCGAACAAACATTGCCTTAAAATATATTCTGATTTTTTCACAATAAGGAACTATGTGTTATAATTATTTGAGTATGCCATGCAAGGTGTTTAAGGCGTATGGTTTGAACCGAGTTTTGACCACTGGATCCAGCATTTTAAAAGCTGGTATGATGGAGAACATAATATAACCGTACTGATTACCAAACTTCAATATGATTTCTGTATAAGCATCGTAGGGACAGAGTCTTACATGTGTTATCACCTGAGCAGGAGACTGCCTAATTAGGAAATTTTAAGTCTCTGTTAGGTTATATTTAACTCCTGAATGGCGATACTAACTCCTAATTAGAAACTACTTCAGGGGTTAGTTAGAACCTCCTAATTAGTAGTTAGTGCTGCCTAAGTAGGATTTACTACTATCTACAAAGACGACAATACGACTTAGTTACATGTAGGAGATAAAATTACTAAGACTGTGGCACTAGGACACTTCTGTAGTTTTATGATGAAGGATTCCAATACGTTTAACCCTATCATATGTGTAATACTCTCCGAACATGCTGGATGCAATATACATACAACTGATACACTGAATATTAGTTGAATAATTGAGTTCAATGTGATATCTAAATTACTGATATATTGTAAATATTGTTTGTAACATTCAGAAACGCAAAACAGATCAATATTTATAGCGTCCAAATACATTTATGTAAACTTACGTCCTTTTAAAAGGGGTTGCAATATTCATGTTACCGCCCCGCTTATTTCCAGTTAAAACTCCGATGATACTTTGATCAGTGGGAAAGTATATTGTATTCTTAAATACCATGTTTTCGTTAATGGTTTCATTTTGTAAGAAAGCTAAATGGTTATCTAAATCCAGGGACAAATTTACAATTTACATAACACATGAAAAAATATTAACGCAGAATGAGACGAACAGTAGGACTACAGCTGGGGAGGATAACCGCAAATCCTGGTCAGGTTATCCTTCTGTTCGCGAAGATATATGACAAGATATAATATAATCTGTATGTTCAACTGAAGATATTAACAGTAACACACCTACAATAACCCGGTAATATAATGTGTTTTGTTTTGTAAGAGTCGAGTTTACATTATATATACAAGAGATTTGTAGTTAATGGTGTACTTTAAGGCGTAACAATGTCTTCCGATTCTGAGACCAATGACGTCAACAGACGTTAACTGTGACCTTTTGTCGACCGTCCCGATCACACATTTCTAATGTACAGACACATGTCCATCTAATGTGTCCTGTTACAGTAGAAAGCCTTATTGATTTTAAAATAGCAATAACCCTAAGAAGACTGTAAAATGTTGTCATAGACTCCATTGGCTTCTCATTCAGTACTCAGCCAACAAGGTGAACCTTACATGTGAGATGCTTCAGAAGAATGTCTGTATTGTAGACTAGGGAGTTCTCATATTGACGGTCAGGTTCATTGGTGAATACCCACATTGAAAATATGTTTGTCAGATGGAAGTAACCTTGCGAACCTTTAGCTGGGTCAATCCATTGTCACATGGCTGTCGTTAGAGGACTTGTATTTACATCCGCAGCAAAGTCATCTTTCAATGTCGATAGAATAGTGTGAGACAGAATGTAATTATCTTAACCACGGTGTCTTCGAGTGTACGGACTACTTACATTGCAGAGCCGTACATATATGGTGGAAGAGTAAAACCAAAATAAAATATGATATTAAACATTCACATCTTTATTGAAATCTTCATAATGTATATTCAAAATGCGCCTGCAACTCTAATTGATGAGCTATAGCAATTGTTTGTAGTATAGTAAGAATAAACATATCAGTAATATAGCTTCCGATAAAGTCATAAACTCAACATTTTCTCTTCGCAGTGAAAAGCGGGTAATTTGATTCTAACGTTTGTCTTAGTTTTGGCGTGTAGTTTTTGGAATAAAATATTATTTCAAATATTCATTCAGAACAGTATGCTAACTTTCTGTATCGACGCATTGCAGTGGAGATTCAATCTAAAATAGGTGACAATACAACACATTTTCGTTATTTGACGTAATTTATAAAGTTGGCTTCAGAGTCATCCTGGCATCTTGAATGAAAGATATTTTATGTTGAGATTGAACAATATAGTCATTTATCTTAACTGTTCATCTAAATCAATACATTTGCGCTTCATATCAGGCTTCTCGGTAGCCATCAACGGAAATGAAGGATTGCATTTTATATTTCAATCTTTCAACGTAATCTGGCAGCGTGAATCCTTCCTCTTCAAGCAAATCGAAACGTAATTTCTCCTTCGCAAATTCCCGCTGTAGAGGAAGTTTAATCTTGTCACTTAATGCCCAGGACAAATATATGGCAGGATTCAATTTTGTCCTACACGCCACTATCGAGTTTCTGTCTAGGTTTTATGTTTTGGCGCAGCGGTGTAATCAAGTCCTTCTTGTAGCAAAGTGAATGAAATTCTGTGGCAACTTGACTCTAGCATCTCTGGAATCTAATTCATCGTCAACTTTTTGCTGGTACGAAAATTGATTTCAGGTGGTTTACAGCAGGAACTATGTCAGTTTGTACGAGATACTCTCTCGAGTTTTATAATAATTACTTCAGCTCCTAAGCCGCTTTGGTGAGCGTTCGGGTTTTAGGATTACCTTAGCATAGAAACCGGAAGTGCCTGTAACTTCATGTTTCTTGTCATCTTTCGTTCTCCTTGTGTACAAAATAGTCATTAATCTTTGAACCGCTCTGTAAAGGGAGGTTGTCATGACATTTTCCGAGTCATCTTTTAAGAGATGAGTCGTTCTCACTTTATATCAAAGCTGGTTATATTCCACATAATCGTCCAGTCGTGTATTCGGAGAACGTTTTGTTTCACACCTATACTTTTTAGAGCCCATAATTATATTCAGTGAGTTTTCAAAACTGAGCAAGCCTATTTACCAAATCACATCAATTAAAGTGTAAAATAATTTAACATTCACCGTTTAATTAAATTTGGGGGTTTCATTATATTCGCTTGCTATGCTCTGGGTAATTATGGAATAAATAAAACTTTCACTAATTAAGCTTAAGTAGAAGAAGACTGAAGCGTGGGTTGCTGATAGATAATTATCTGTCGACAGTTCGCTAGAGATTTCACGAATCTTCATTGGCAAAGATGTTTTAAATCATTCCAGTCATTTTGGTTGACAGTAGCGGCAGCTAAAGCTTCTTTGATGCTGACATGGAAGTGCACATGCTGAGCTAAATCCAAGTCAAGATTGATCGCTCCATCCCAATGACAGAAACCTTTCTAGTGCTTATCAGTTCTTGCTTCATTAATTATATAATGACGATGCATGGGACTCGCTGCCAAGAACCAATGATTGTCATTGTGTTTACAAAGGCATATTAATCAGTAATTATGGATTGACTATTAAGCTGATTGATCTCGCAGGGATCACGCAACTCCACAATCTGCCCCTGGCTCACAGCAGCACACCCGCACATCACGTATTACACTACTTAAACAGTTTTTACAGCAAGCTATAAACGTGAAGTTAATTATGTTCAGATAAGTGACACTGAACAAAGCGGCCGATAGTGAAATCTTCAGTATCGACGAGATATCAGAATGCCATTAGTTGCAGTCTGTTTGCTACCCGACTGTGTGAGATCACCGTTTCTAATGGATTGGCGTGTTTCCACACCGGTTACTATCGGCATGCATCCCCGTACAAGTCATTTGTTTCATGCATGTATGTTTACCGTGGACAATACGTGCAATACAGATTATTCTCATTTGTAATCCAATGATTATTGTATAGAACCGATAAAACGTTTTGTTCCATGCCACGTGTCTTCACTTTTTGTGGAATAAAGAACTCCATAATTAGGATACGTTCATAACCGACCAGCAGATTAACTGATCTAAACGTATTGAAAATATTGTGTAATCAATGGTATCGTTTGTGCATGTTTACATACGATCATTTTTCACTCTTTGAATGACATTTTAACTTGCATGTGCGATGGGGCTTAACGGATAAAATGGGTATGAAAATATTGCCATGCGTTTGAGGATAAAAGGTAACGTTGGACTGGTTTCAGTCTATTATTGGATATTCACTGCTTTTGCAACTGTCCTTTCTATACATTCCTCAATTTCTTTAAATACTAGTATGTCATTTAAACTAGTTAAAGCATGGTGTTCAGTGTTTAGGTCGAGTGGCAATGCTAGATAAGTTTTAAGGCATTGTTCTCGGAGAGCATTCGAGCTGTCGTAGAACAATTCATCTATTTATACAACTCTTTTTGACTGTGAAAACAGGACCTATATACCCTTGGCTCAAACAAAGCAGTTCCGTTCTTGAATCTTGCTACTCATCTTGTACTTTATGGCGACATACAGATACATATTTCCATACATAATGCGTAATATATACACCCGCTCAAAATTAAGCACCACCTACTTCAACATTAAAATTTCCCCCAAAAATCATGCAAAAACATGATCACGTTATGCACGTGCCATGTGAGAGTTGCTGGTACATGGTAACCCTATGTATGACAAAATTCAAGTTTTAACGTGTCATTACGCAACGTCACCACAGTCTGAAATCGATTCGTTTATCTTGTCCAACTAAACATTTTCACTCGTGGCCAAAATTATCAAACAGGACAGATATTTGGAATAACGCTTCGAATGAAAAATTCCTTACGGAAATTCAGCGCACACAGGAGCTACGTGCTCAGCAAAGTGCTGAGCACATAGCACGTGCGCCGGACATTAGGAAAGAGGATTACTAGTTATTTCAGTCTAAATGACTGAACTTGGGTACCCGGTAGCACAATCCTAATCTTCTAACGGTCTGTTGGCAGTCTGAATTGTATGATGGAAAAAGCGCTGACGAACGTTGCAGATTGTTCCAATGATTGCGGTTGTAGGGTACGTGTATATGTCTTTGAGCAGAAACCAGCAGATAGACTGGGCGAGTAATTTGTACGTCCGCCAAAGTTGTGTATATTCAAACTGAAAATTAGGTTCTTTTTATTGCTCTTTAACCCGTTCAATTTCGAAGCTGTTGTTAGATTTAAATAATACTTAACACATTTTTTTTTTCTTTCAGATTTTACTGGGACTTGTTTATGCTGGTGCTACTTATAGCTAACCTCATCATTTTGCCAGTAGCAATATCTTTCTTCAACGATGACCTCAGTACACATTGGATTGTATTTAATTGTATATCAGATACAGTATTTTTCCTCGACATCGTTATTAATTTTAGAACAGGTAAGTTGAGAGCAGCTGATCGGCCAATTATCAACATAAAAAGGACAGTAACTAGTTTACGAATCAACTCCGTATAAAGTAATTGCCTGAATTTCATAATTAACTAAACCTTTTCAATGTGTATTACTCTTCATTTAATATATACTTAGTGAATGAATGATGGAAGTGGAAGGAGATGAACGTCAACCATTAGCTTTTCACCTCTTTAACCCTCAGATGCATGAAATGTGTCCACAGGGACTCAAACATTCTTCTTCATCCGTCTGCGTACGTTGTGTTTGTCATAAATGATTGTAATTCCAGGTTTTCGTCTAGCTACGTGTTTTTTAAAAAATATTCTGATATTTCAGCCTTATTACAAGAGGAAGGGAAACTATTGCTAAAATAGTGACAAAACCTATTTGGTCCCGCGGGATCCATTTCATGCAATTTAATAATACGAATCTGTATTTCATGTGCACATTTTTTTAATCTATCAATTGCTTTCTACTCCGCTACTATACAATTCTACATGTGAACCGCATGTTGGAAAGATGGATATCTTGAAAATGAAACGACTTGTAAAAGTACTGGCTTCAAATGTTGTCAAATCCTTTGCTGAAACCTTCTGTACGCAATATTATAGCAGACAGTTTCTCTACTGACTTTGCTCTGGCTTCGGAAATACTTTAAAAACCGAATTGCAGGTATTGCCAATTTACCAACGACTACAGCTAAGTTCCAAGGCAACACAATACGTTCAGTTGGTTTAAGCACTGTTCAGTTTTCACAAAACACAACATTAGTTTCCTTCGTCCCACAACAAAGACAAACGTGTTGTACTTCTATATACCATGCACCTTGACGAAGATGATGATTCAGGAAGTGATGAACCAGACATTAGTTTGTACAGAATCAGAACATCGAACAAAGGCAGCAGCCATGGATACATGATCACCATTTTTTATGAACCAGTTGACTTTAGGTGGTATCAATTTCTTTTTACCATACATGCAAGAGTTTCCTCACTGGAATGAGTTTCTTATAAGGGCAGGCTACTCTGGGAAGGCCGTGGTTGTGATTGAGAAGAGGGTTACTTGTCAAATGCAAAAACTATAGACAATGTGAAACATTCTATAATGGGTCCTACATGTACATTCATGCAGCATTTTATGCATTTGAGGGTTAAATACATATTCTCTTTCATAATCTAAGTGTATGATGCCTTTAACAAATGATATCGATTAAGATGTTAAGCTACATGTATAGTGAACGTTCAGCTCAACCAAAACAATTGATTTTATCATGGACTTGCAGACTCCTCGGAGAGAGAATAGGTCTCCAGTTCAATAGTGTTTTTCTTCAGTCTATTCTGTCGTCAAGCTAATTTCGCTGTTACTGACATTTAATAATATTTAAGTGAATTTCATATTTGTTGATTGCTAAAAACCTCACTCACGCTGACATACTTTAATTTGACATTTAATTGCATTATCCAACAAGACAGACGAAATGAAGAGTGTTATGAAGACATGTTATGCAAACATTATCTGTAACAACCGTTTACGAGAAACTGAATCAGTTAGATATGACAGACACTTGATCAGAATTTCTGTACAAGGCTGCGTCAGGGTGTGGTAGTCTTAATGTAGGGTGGGGGAGGAGCGTTCATGTGTGAGGAAAGTGACAGCGTTACGGAACAATACACGGGTGAAGAGTTAAACACTTGTGTTGATGCTCAGTGTTTTTCATTTCATTCAAGGTTCCTTCATATAGCTGGTCTATTCCTTCGGATATGAGAATATTAATCGATTTCTTAACGTGGTATATAGTATGTGATATAAACTATTATTCATTGTAAGTATATACTATCGCTTCATCAGGTTGGGAGATATGAGCCAGTATAGTAAGAGATATTTGCCGTCTGATTTACACTCTGTGTCTTGTTGGATCAAATATTTCCTTGTCGTACCCAGCAGATACACTGTTTCTAGCGATCGAAGCGAATACGTCGTTAACCTCAATGTTGCAAATACAATATGCTGTTAACCCGTTCTAAATCTGAAGCCCCATGTAATTTAGCTATGGTTTAATGTGTCCGTGTGCGTGCGTGCGTGTGCCTGAGTGAGAGATATGCTACTCCTCTATACTTTAAGAATGTCTAAGATGGCAATCCAAATGCTTCTTATAAATTCACTAATTATCTCATTCCCTTTGTTCTTTTTTCAGGTATTATTTTGAATGACTTTGCAGATGAAATAATTTTGGATCCAAAACTTATAGCAAGACATTACATGAAGACATGGTTCTTTTTAGATCTCATAAGTTCTATTCCAATGGATTATATTTTTCTAATGTGGGACTCGGAGGCCAATTTCAGTCAGCTCTTCCACGCAGGTACGAAATCTGGCTTGGATGCCCTCCCGTACTGGCAAGGTGATCATTCTCTCGTTTTTGGCGCAAGTTTTTCTGAAAATTAATGTGAATAACTCGTGGCTTTCTATCTCTCTATCCCTTCGAATCTCCTCCCTGAGGCTTCCTATTGGTTGCTGTCGTATCAGTTGGCAGATACCCGTTTCGTCACTGTACTAGGCTCTTCATGGATAAAATAGGGCATTTGGTCTAGTACTACTTCTGTTTCATGATCCAGCTGCTTACAGCTGCTAGCACGCTGCTGTACCATCTTGTAAAGACATTTATTTCAGTGCAATATTAATTTTTTTATTTGCTTGGCATACATTGAAGGCCGCCATGAAGAAACTAGTTCGTACATACTGGGACGCTCTTGTCTCTTTTAAGTTAACATCAACCTAGCTGTACTCGCATTTGTCGTATAATGTATGTGCCTCGACCACTTCGCTCTACTTTGTATTTCGCTTTTTATGTTCTGTCCAACTTTTGTCCATCATTTTCATTTTCTCTGTATCAAAGAGTTATCGACTAGAAAGCACACATTACAACACAGCCCATCTCATGTCACTGATATATCACATATGGAAACCATTCGGCCGCCAATACCTCTCCTTCACGATTCACCATGGCATGATACATAAGTGAAGAGCAATAGAGCACATAATCTCTACGTTATGCTATCAGACACTGCATGTATCAATGTAAAAATCCTATGTTACTTTGTCAAATAGCACAGCCTGTTAAACGCCAAGAAACCACGAGAAATACATCATTAGTAAATATTTAAAAAATTATATGAAACAACTGCAATTCTAAAGATGAACTGTAAACTTACCTAGCGTGCATTGTTTGAATTTCACCCAAAATCATTTCCATACCCCAGTGGGTGTTTTTGTCTTTGCACTTAAGTCTCTATTATATTTGTTAAAATAAAACAGTACTCTAATTTAAAGTCTACAAATGTGTCCTGTAATGAATAACGAAAACTAACATCCTTATTCCGTTATCCGTTTTATCTCACTTTTAAAATCTTACTTTTATTGTGTGTGGTACTGCGCAGTACAGAGGGCATTCAACTTGTACTAAATATAACCCAATTGTCACATTTTATTGTAGACAAATAAATGTGTATTTATTATACTGAGCACTGTTCATTAAGTTTTCATGAAATACTTTTAAAGTTTTTTTAAATTTAAAATTGTAAAAAAAGCTTTATTCGTTTAAAGCATAAGCACATTTTGTGAGGCACTGTGGTGTAAGGTTTAGTGATGCCTCAGATGGTTATGTTGTTTGTTCTGTTGGCAAATACGTTTGACCAAACTTGGTCAATACTATTTTGTCAGGCATAATCATCAGATGCTTTACACGAACTTGAAAGGTTTTTACTTTTTCAGATATACCCTGGCGTACCATATATCTCGGTAAACTTCTTAAATTTCAAAATATAGTTTCTAGAGCTTGTTATTATTTCAAACATTGAGTTTAGTTTGGTTGACAGGCATTGGTATCCAACAACAGTTAACCTCCAACCAGTCACATTGTAAACGGCTTATCACAACGTTCATGCTTCAAGGCAAATTGTTGACTCTGTAATATCAGGCACACGTTAACTTGTCACAAATGAAAGCACAGTTGAACTACCACACTAAGACCCAGCTTATACAACTTTTCGTTACGACTTATCATGATCTTGCCAAAAGCAAATGCTGAGCATACTAAACCTGACTAACACAAGAAACCAACTTACGTCAGTTTCTTGGGGCTTTTTGAATATACGAAAAGCATGAAGCACCAAATACACCTGTTCAGGTTGAAGAAGAGTTAAAATAAACTTGAATTACTTCATACTTCCTGCTTGTAGTCTTCTTAGTCTCCCAATCTTAGCGTAATGGTTTGTTTGAGGACATGGTCCTTTTGGGTGCCTTTTGTATGATATTTGATGACTTTAGGATCATTAGAATGAGTTTTCTGCTTGTGTACCCGAGACCCAAAGATTAGCAATTCTCGACAGGATCCTTGTTAATACGTAAAACTATGACCTAAATTTTATGAAATGAAATAGATGCTTATTTCTTCATTATGTTTATTTGTGAGCTTTTTGTCTCTCTTTAAACGTTTTCGTTTTAATTTGAGGTGTGAAGACATTCTTTTCAGTGCTTGTCCTTTTGGAAAGCGATGAAGTGAATCACGTGGTTTCTATATTTGGCACCAGAGCCGGCCATGACTACCGGTGAATGGCAGAACAAAGAGAATGATCGCCTTGGATGGCATTTAAGGCCGTTTAAAGTTTTTGATTTGTATATTTGTAACTCTTGAGACTGTTTTTATTCCCGCACAGTTACCCACTCACGACGTAGAGCACTACACACTTACACAGTTAGATCTACCAGACACCTCTTCTCTTTTTAAGTTTCTTTACTATCACCTTTCGGCATGCCCATTTTGCAGGTTTTGTTGGTTCCCAATCATATTCTTGCATGCCGCCTAGTTTGTTCTGCAATTACGTGTGTGCAGTTCTGTTATTATGTTCCTGTCGATTGTATAATGGCTATAAACTTTGAACATCCAATTATGGCTTGGGATTTTAACTGTATGCTGTAAATCTGCGACCTATTAAAGACAGTTTTGTTCGATGCGTGTGAACGACAATTTTTTTACAACATGGCACCATGAAAACTTCGAAACAACCATAAAACAAGAATTTTAAATTAAAAGTCTCAGAGCACATTTGCCAATGTTATTGGCAAGTTCATTTCTCTATTTCGCAGAAATAACATTTAAATAGAATTTAGTCAAATATGTGCAAAGATACCATAAATACGGCGTTTTTCACATTTTCATTTGTTTTCTTATCCTTTTGACTTTTGATTTAACTATATTCAGTATGGCAGGACGCTTAATTATAATGACGCATACATTATGTGTGACATCAAGTTATAATTATATATGTATATGTTATCATTGTTCATGAACTGGTCTAAGTTAATATTATATAAATCAAAGTGACAACAAGCAAGTTGTGTGTATTAAAAATCTTGTCGTATACTATATATTCCTGTAAATAAACTCTGTTGTATCAAGATGTTGTTACAAACCGTCGGCGTATCCAATACTATGTCCCCTGTCCCCTGCACTATTTCGTGTTGCCAAAGAACTTGTCTTTATGGATTTGTTTTGTCACATCAATGGCTTATTAAATTCTTAAATAAATCAAACATTCGCTCATTGATTAGTGAATAGTTCCCTTTCGGCCACAACGGTTAAGTTTCAGTGACAAAACTTTCCAGAAAGTCCACTTTGTATATATATATATATGTATATATATATAAATATTGTCGTACTCGACTCGTTGTTATGTAAAGCACTTCTATGTGAAAATGTGTATATTATAAAGAACGCCATACATGGGTAATAATTGTTCATGAACTGATAGCAACCATTGTGTTTAACAGATAAACGTGTTTAAATTGTGCTTTGAATTTTCAAATTGAAATAATATGTATTTATTATATTTATGTGTAATGATTTATGTCTTAATAACTCTGTATACTGTATACTGTGAAATTAACGTTTCGAAAGTTTGATTATAACAATTTGATCTTTTTTCGCCGTGCTCGTTTCTTGTGCTTTCAGTTTTTGGTTATGTTTGTTTCTGATCCTACAGGAAGAGCCCTACGAATGCTGAGATTGGCCAAACTGCTGAGTTTGCTTCGCCTACTTCGGCTGTCCCGACTCGTCAGATATGTTCAGCAATGGGAAGAGGTGGGGGTAATTTAAACTTTGACTGGCAAAGGTCATCCTTACTCTGATAGGAAGGGTATAAGTATAGCAGAACATGTAACGTTATATATATGTACACTGTAGCTCTAGTACTAGGTAGCTGTCTGCCGCTTTCGGGCTGACATACAGACATTGAAAGATGGTCGTTTTCGACAGAAGGATTCTTGGAGTTTAAAGGGGAGAGAACTCGTCGAAATAAATTTACACTGCATCATATTGGTTTGATGACTATTGTAAATATTAATTTATTTAAGTTACCTTAAAACAATTGATTTCTCCATTCAGTTATGATATTTTTAAGAGTTACATTTATGCTTATAATGAGTATATACATTTATGATTAAAATTAATTTATTTTATGTAATTATGTTGCACCTTTGATAATATTTAATGTAAGTCGCATGACGATGTAATGTGTAACTGCATATAAAGTGCCTGGAATGATATATTCAGTGATCGACAGTAGTGTTATGGCAAACTTGAATAATTATACCCTACCTTCCTTGACATAGTAAGGATATTTCTCTTCTAGTCTGTCTGTTGGTTGTCTGAGTGTTCTGTACTGTAGCATATTGTATTTTAATCAAAGATGAAGATACACATATTAAGGCAATGATGATGGTACGAACCTCTTTCTCTATCTGATGTCAGCTTAGAGTAATGGTTGAATTGCAGTTTAAGCTAGCTAGCATCTTTTGTTGAGTTACTTATTTAATCCAAATTTATTGCAAGGTTGTATAGTTTATGCAATAGTTATTTATATCTAACTCGTTTGATGTTTATTTGTCTAATGCCTTGGCCAGTCCACTAGCGCATTCGGGTTCATTTTCCGCTTTGAAGCACGCTTTTTATTGCATTGGAATGCTGTGTTCGCCTCCGTAAGCTGCACCTATTAACACCATCTTTCCCTGTCTCAGTTTCTAGCAATTGCTGGGAAGTTTATGCGCATCTTCAACCTGATCTGTCTTATGCTATTACTCGGCCACTGGAATGGATGTTTGCAGTTTCTTGTCCCAATGCTGCAAGATTTCCCGAAAGACTGCTGGGTGGCCATTGAAGAACTCCAGGTATTTCACCCACTCTTTAAAAAATATAAAACTACTAAACTGAAATACTGTTTTAACATGCCGATATTTATCTGTACGGTATGCAATAACTTTTAAAATATAAAGTTCATTATAAAAGAGATTCATGTTCGCAAGTACTACTTGCAGACAGGTGCGCCTTTTACGATCATTAGGTGAAAAAGTAAAATTTTCTAAACTTGAGAAATTCATTCTGTGGATTTTAGGAAGGAGAGAAGGCATCAACAGCAAGGCACATTAGTATTCATTGCCTACTAAACATATCTGTATGTGCCCGCCTACAAGGTGGAGGTATTATTTCAATGACGTTTCACATTGAAACTCAGTTTACATAGTTTAAATTAAAAAAGTCTTTGTGGAGAACTGTGCATAAGTAACTGACATA
>JAUELE010275268.1:0-18036 GCA_031471655.1 Diodora aspera
TATATTACTAGATGAACAGAAAGACAAGCTCTGAACATAGATTGGCGTACCTGCATCTCTGATCATGTTCCTTTAATTGTGAGAGATTGGAAAAGTGTTGCACGCACAATTCATGAGGCCTATGACTAAACACTCATGAATCATGAATGCATGATTATTAACAGCCCACAAAGACAGAATACAATTTAAAGTCTAGACTTTTAGTTCCTGTGACTGTGTTCATACTATAATGTCCTGTTTCTTACTGATATCCCTTTAATTAGCCTGCCAGTCACAGGTCGCAATATGGATCGAGAAAGTTATGCATTACCAATATACATGAATAGCGACTAACATTAAATACACCAGGACTGATTGGGACTTAGAGACTTGACATAAGCCTATGTAAAGTCCAAACCTGCCATCCCTCCATCAGTACTTGCATGCTCAGGGTGAGTGTGTCAGTGAGGGCACAGCGCAGGTCATAGCTCAATTTAAATTTATTCACCAGTCTATATTTAACCCTGTAAGTACAGCAGCGGGTAAGTGCCCAATTGTAGTTAACTGAACTTAGAACTATTAGTGTCAACATGTCTTTTGGAAATCTTTAAACTGTGTGTGTACTTGTACATTCTTTTCATTGGTCACTGTGCTTAAAACAACTCTTTCACTGAGCCACAAGCAAATTTAAATGTGACATTAAATCGGTTTTAATTCATGTAGATGTAATTTTAAAAAATCATTTCTAGTTGAATCTTTTTTCAGTTGTCATTGTAACTGTCAGAACAAGTTTTTTAACAAAACTGTAAAAAAAACATTTATGAGTATGGAGCCAACAGAGTTTAGCTGACTGTTTTACAGCTCTTATAGTGTGTTTGGCATCTGTTATGTACACTACTTACGTTAAACTTAAAAGAAGCAAAAATACTACCGCGAACAAGCACATGATAATGTGCCTGTTCGCGGAACACTAAGGTGAGCATTTGTGCCACTGTTGTTACATAAACTCATTTGCTGTCAGCTGCAACCAATGTCAGTTAGTCCAGTGCTAACTAACAGTGCTAACTAACAGTGCTACCTACCAATAGTAGCACCAGCGTTGATGGCAGAGTTCATAAGAGGTGACCGCGATGGGTTCGAACCCATGGTAGCTGTGGTAACTGACCTAATACACCAACCACATACTAAAAAACTTGTTCATGAAATGTTTGATATTCTGCTGACTTTAGATAGCTGCAACTGGACTGGGAAAATATCTTCACTGTATGCTTGTCTATGTTGTAATAAACTTCAGGGTCTGGATGACAATTTTATTCATTTGGAATCACCTTACCTAGACTTGCTCATTTTGAGCTAGACTGACTTAGGTCTTTTGAAAGTTTCAGTCATATAGTGCACTACCTTTCCTGCCATAATATTTTTTAAGCAAACAGTTAAAACATGTATTATACACACAGTTTCAGCAATCAAATACAACAAAACCTGGGTCCATTTCAGTAGTTTTATTCATATTATGATTATGACAATCAATGCCATTCACAGCTTTCCCACAAGCATATATACATCAGCACATTGCAATGTGTCCCTAGAAAACATATGTACATTACAGATTTACACAGACTAGGCAAGAAGACAACTGATTTACACCTGAACAGAGAGTCATTGACCCATTCAGGTTTTGCTGGAAAAACTGATATGCCAGAGTTCACACGTTATAGATAACAGGATAGACAAATCTTTAACTAGGAATTCCAACTAAGAAACTCATCTGAACTGATAAGTGTTGAGCAGGGCTGGATACAATCAGTATGCATGAAATTCACAATCTAAATGCTCTTATTTTGATTCCTATAAATACAAATCTGATAAATGTAACATAATATCTGTGATAACCTTAAAAATGTCCGATAAATGTTTTGCACTGAACTTTGGAAGATATTTAAAGTTTAATCAGTTTTATCAGTAATGTTTGTCACGCGTTTCTTTGTTACAGTGAAAGCAAAAAATATGACAAATCTATCAGTTGGTGAAGGGTCTCCACTTGAGGTATGCAAGGGATGTTAAATATGCAGGAAAAAACTTCATGGAAGTTAAAAAGAATTGCTGATCTAGAAACGTCACAAATAAATAATCAAACAAAATAACAGTGAGAAAAAATGCATAATTCACACTCAAAACACACAGCTTAAAATCCTTCTGTTCCTATTCAATTCAGGACCTAAATCCAAGAGGTTTTGAGTTATTTTCAGAAATGTTAATGTTAATATGCGCTTGGAAAATACTGAATGAGCGGCAGTGCAGATATACATACAGGAGTTGTGACTTATATTGATCACCAATTCTCAGCTGTACTATAATGTCCAATATAGTAGAAGTCGAGAGCGAGAGCATGTAAGAACTTAACCTGGAATTCAACAATCCTTCAGCATAACCCACACCTGCCAAAGGGGGAGATCCAGCTTGAAAAGGGGGAAGATTGGGGTCCCAAAGTGGGACGTTTTCTAAAATAATTTGACAAAAAAATCTGGAGATTTGGTAAAATGACAGGGAAGGGGGAGAGAGATAGGGATGAAAATCAGGAGTCTCCCATTTAAATCAGGAGAAATGCCATGTATGCTATGTCATATCACGGGGGTCAAGGCTTCATCTTGGGATCGTAACCGAGATACTAAGGCAGAATTTAAACCCATAAGTGAGTGAGTGATTTGGAGTTTTAGGTGGTTTTCGCAATCTTTCAGCCACATCACCACGGTCTCACCAACACCACTTTGATGTCAGGTTACTTGACCGACACACTTACCACTGTCCTATGATATGATGAGAATCACCCAGCAGATTGTCACACGCAAGTAAAGGCTGATAAACCAAGAATGACATCTTCAACCTGACATGAGCAAGTTGACCAACAGGGCACAAAACAACCACACCATGATTTAAACAAAGGCCCTCTGGCAACCAGACAAGCACTCATCAATTTCCTAAAGAACCGATGAATTTCCAACTGGTCTCACAAGTTTGATTCATTGACAGTTTTTCTATGATATATGCACTACCTGAGAAAGGCCCCATACAGGTCCCAAACTAGTAATTATATAACTGAATTTTCCTCACAGTCACCTGTTCTTACTCTGGATTACATGTGGGACATCCTACCTACAACATTATGCAATGAATATACTCCTGTCGTAAAGTTATATAGCAGTACGATGATAAATTATGACTTAATTTTGACACAAGAGTATGTTGACTGATAGTAAACTCACCAGCAGCTGATCACAGATTGATCAAACAACAACCATCAAAGCTTTTAAACTACTAGGGTAAACCATGAGCCACTGCACTATCCTCTATCCAGCTGATGTCAGGCTTAAATTTTTTAACGTGGCATTTTTAACAATGATTTTGAGCATATTGTGAAGGCTAAATAAAAGGGCAAGGGCTGAAAATCAGCCTGATCTGGGCATGATTAGAACCCACAAGCATTAGGGTCCATGGATTGCCATCCGATAGCTCTATAACTGCACTATCCTCTATCTAGCGTCAATCAAAAGGTATATGAGCTGTATTATCATGTTTTCAATTTTTCAGCTAGATTTCTGCAAACATATTGCTAAACCTTACTGCAGTAGAGTCAGAAAGTGAATAAAAAAGGTTGGATTAACGCCCAGAACCTAGTGACATTGTAAATGATTGAGCTAGTGGAACCAGCTGCAAAATCTCCTATAGATCCACAAGCAGTCTCGAAATTGAAGAGACAGTTTCGAGTAGAGACCACACAAGGTACAGCAGAATAAAGTTAACCCTCATTTCAAAGAAAGGAAACTGGTTATAGAAGCATATTGAGTTACACCGACAATTTTTTTGTCACTTACGAAGCCAAGTTCGAGTGTAATACATTTATGTTCAAGGTTAGAGAATGTCACCGGAGTACAATAAAGACTGTCACCTGAAGGGAAGTAATGCACTGCATAAATTAGATTATCTTCTCCTCAGAGTGGGACATGATGCAATGAAAAGATATGCCCACAGTCATAAAAAGAGCTGAGGCAAGTGTCACCCCTGTCATACACCATTTATGTGATGACTGAAAGAGATTTTGGGAACAGGTGCGAACAAAATAAATACAACCCAATATCAATCAAGTTTTGTAACTCACAGTTATAAAAGAAGCACTTATTTCAATTAAATATGAATCATCCTACCAACAGTCACAATTTTGTTCGCTTTAATTCATTCACACTTGGAGGAACTGCTGCACTAAATGCCCCGAACACCCGTTACTTTGCTGGTGACTGTGAACTCTTATGGATGGTTTAGGTTATAAGGTTACTGTACAAATATGAGTTAAAGGCATTCTTTATGTAAGGTACAATGAATTTACCCATGTATAGACCCTCTTTTAAGTGAATTTCATTTTAGGGAATAGTGTAATGTACATATCACGTGTCAATGAATTGATTGTGGTTTGTAATAAGATCTAGTATTGCAGATTGTGTATTCATAACTCTCTGAGATCACTATCATTTGATGTCATTGTGTTCATGTAAAATATTGCTTTTAAACCAAGAAGATATGTGAGTGAATGAGTGAGTGAGGACCAGACTGGGTGGGGAGTATGTGGGTGGCTGGGCTAGTGTGTGAGTGTTGGTGAATGAGTTAACATTAATTAATGTTGGTCTGTTAGTCAGCCATTAAAAGAGAATTACAATTTCTTTAAGTGAACAGAGATTTTTAAAAATCTATCATCTTTTGCTTCACGTCCAGAAAGTATTGCAGTACTGTAATAAATGTAGAAACTACATACACGTTACTAGTTACACGTTATAAGTAAAATTTACTGAGCAATTTGTCAAAGAAAGCTTTGCACAAGCATTAACAACCGCGATACAGAATTAGAATATTTCACCTTATTTGGGAGATAAGTAGAGGTATTACTATAATTGAATCTCTTCATATTAAAAAAGGTTCACTTATAAAACCAAAAAGCAAACCAACTTAGTATGAATGACTTGTCAATAAATAAAATTGCCTCAGACAGGGAAAACAGCAAATAAATAAGAGGACATTGATCTGTGTGAAATCTTTAGCTGATGAAAAGGAGTATTAAACAATAACTAACACCGAAAGATACTTGCTGAACAGCCTTGGTCCTTAAACAAATGTTTTGTTTCTGATTACCTTACCAACACCCTTCCCCTTACCTTCCGCCGAATTATGGTGTCGACCCTATTAGTTTTGATACCATGCAAAAATCATTCAGGTTTCTACTTTAGCAGTTCATATTTTATAACTTTAACAAATTTTTGGTTGAATTCTGACCTACACACAAAATTTTAAAGAGGTGTAATAGGGACCATAACATTCTTTTTGCTTGGTCTTATGTTGAGACAAAAGCTAGGGTTGTAGTCAACCCAAATACTGGACAAACATCTATCCCTGAATACGTAAGAAGTTGAACATAGATAAATAATGATGCTGTAAACACAGCAGATGACTAGATTCATCACACCCCATACAGAAGGGAAACAAGCTATAAATAAATCTGACAAGTTCTCCACAAATGTGAACTTTAAATAATGAGTTTTTACATGAATTTCCAGTACATACAAAAACAAGGTTGGTCAGGATTTCCAGTTACAAATACATGTTGCCAAGGGAATGGCATTTTAACATGTTTACACAAATATTTTTTTACCACTCTTACCCGCTTGGAGAAAAAAACTAATCTACTGAAGTAGTTACGCCCTTAGCTTAGTTTAGCTCTGTTTGACTTAGTTGTTATATCATAATTTAAAATGGTTTCTGGCAAACATAAGCCACTGTCAAAAACATACTTGGTTGAAGAGAGATGAACCCATTACTACTGACATAAAATCTCTCTCTAACCACCCCCCCCCCCCACCCGATCCCCCCTGCCTGTAAGCTATGAAATGAACCTTCTTAACTCTGAAGTTGAGTGAGTGATTTGGGGTTTTATGTGGTTTTTGGCAATCTTTCGGCTACATCACAATGGTCTCACCAACATCATGTCAGTGCCGGGGCTCCTGTCTCTCTGAGCTGAAAGAGAGGTGCCTGGGCAGGAATCGAACTATAACCGCCAAGGCTGGCAGATTGATGGGCCGACGAACTAACCACTGCACCATCCCGCGCTCAACATCTGAAGTTGAAATCCTATAACTTAATATCATCCATGATGCATTACGAACTGTGCTCTTCATTGTCCTCCGTCCTATTGTAGCACTTCAGCTGGTTTATCAGAGATATATCTGCCTGTGAGTGCACAGAGGATTTACAAGACCAATCCATGCGTGTTAAGTGTGCAGGTAGTGGAGACAAATAAAGATACTAACAGCAGTAAGTATAATACAGATGGATAATTATTTCACAGTAATCTCAGTTAATACTTTTCAATTATACATATCTGTTAAAACTCAAGATATTTAGAGCATAATATTTGTACGTATCATATTTGATACTATCGCTCTAGAGAGTTGCCATTCATGTTAGAATCCTAAATTTGATTAATCTGCATTCTTAACAAACAGAATGAAAGATGCTGACGTTGAAATAATTCTTGGTCACCAACAAAATGCCATGACAATTGCAAGTAATGAAAAGTGAGATATTCTCCAAGACTTATGTACTCAAATCTGTTAGAGACTCTAAGAAATAGTGCCAAAAAGTTCTGAATAATATTATTATATATACATTCATCAATTCATTTTTCAAATTGAAAGGTGCAGTGGCTTTTTTCAATTTTAGGATTGCTGACCCAAAGCCATTCTAATGTCCTGATATTATTTCTATTTAAACACAAGTGTAAAAATGTCAAATACTGCTGGCATTATTGGCGTTCTAGCTAATTTCTTTTAACTTTGCACAGTTTGTGTAGAAAAGAACACGAATTCCAAACAGTTCATGTTTTGCATATACAAGTCATTGTGAAACAACATATAAGATGAAATCATTATGAAGAGAAAACAACTTGGTCTTGAGGTCTCCCCACACTTGTATATCATGTGGTATCCCTGTATATACACCAATCACAAACCAGCATTGAGGTCTCCAGACAAGCACACATTCACAATATATGTCACTAGTATCCCACAATGCAATGCAGGATCGTACTAGCTCCAGTTGAAACGTCGATTTAATATCCGGAACAATCTTTCATTATGTGGTCGGAAAAATTTGTTCATTTTGTTAATCACAGCAGGTTCAAGGTAAGGATGCTTCCTTCCTTTGCTTGCACCAAGACAGCGTTCACTTGTCTGGTTGATACGCATACAATAGAATCCCCGAGTCTGATTAAAATACAAGGTATCATAAGTTATTTTATGAGCTATCCCAAGAAAGCTTTCGATCTTGCTTAACTCGGAAACTGGGTCCAGAATTAGATTGTCCCCATCCACAATGTGAAGCTGTTCCTTGGGAAATAGGGAATACCATGCTGGAAAGAACTGGTGATAAATACTGATCTGGATGGCCCTGAAATGAACATTGATTTCACCTGTGAACGGATCAAGCACTAGATTCTCTATGTCTTCATACGTTTCATTTTTGGCTAATCTGTTGTAAAATATCTGAGTGTAGTCTGATATGACACGTGTTGTTGGATTTCTCAAAATCAACACGAATTTCATTGAACTGTTGAGCTTCTTGATGAGCTCTGGTACTGAAGACTCGATGAAGTAGCGAGGCGTTTTCTCGATGGTGTACTGGTGGGTGTCCGTGTATGGCATTTTACTGAGGTACCACTGCAAACCCTGAGCATAATTCTCCCTGTTGTCAAAGTAATGGACTTCTTCATGAGCGGTCTCTATGTCTGAATGCAAATCAAGGAATTCCAAAAGAGCTCTTGTGCCACATTTTCGTACTCCAATTATAATACACTGGGGTAAACGTTGCTGCTTCAGCTGGTTCAACTTCCCAAGGCGGGCTTGTTCCTCAAGCAGCTTTCGAAATCCGCTTCCTGTGATGATGTTGTCCAGAGGATGAGTATTGATGTTGAGGGACTCCCATATGGCACTGTTGCAGTACAGGACAACATAGAAGAACAACGCAAAGGGGATTCCTAGCAGCCAAAGACGGCGAGCTCGTCGCATTATGCAGCATTCATTTGATACATAACCCGATGGTTGTACTCCGCTGCTGCTGTCGGCCGCCTCATTCTTGGCCTCTACTCCAGATACAAGCGACATCTGGGACAATCATCTGCAACACAAAGAAATCAAACTCAATCTCAACACATCTACGTCATGAATGCATGTATTACCTTCAGATCTATGCAAACACATTTGGAGGCAATTAAATATTTACTAAAGTCTTTCAAGTGTGAACGCATTGAACTGCTGTTGACTGACATACATTCCACACAATATCACTGGATACAAAAGAACTGACTACAGCAGAAATGAAACAATTTCACATTATGAGTGATAATTTGCTATAATGATTTTCATTGTTGTCTTCTGAAGAGCATGCGTGTCTGAACAATTCCATTGCCTGATGTCTGGGTACAGGAAGTTGGCCAATTAAAGTCAACTTATTCAATAGGCCCGAAAGGCAAGTACAGTATGTTTTAAGCAACATATCACATTATTGCTATTTGGGTAAAGAGTCAATAAATGACATATTGGGCAAGAGTCTTGAAGTCAGCCAGCTCCTCTTACTAGCCCTTGTGACCCATGAAATGAGATGGTCTGTAATGTGGCTTCTCAAAACTCTGTAATACCTTCAAGTCATAGACACTCAGCCCAACTACTGAAGGATTGGTGTAATGATCCACATATAATTGTTCAAATTCATAATCATGGGTAAATAAGTAACTGTTCATTTTACAAAATGTATCAGTAAAACTCTTAGGAAATGTGCAATTGCATTATATGATGGCTACATTGTTCCGTTGCTTTTCATACTCATGGTATGTTTATAAAACATAAGAAATGTGAAAAAAATGCCTAAAGTACTGATTTTTAACATGTTTTCAACAAGTCATTGCATTAAACATCAATACTACAACCAAAACCATAGCTACAGAAGTACCATATTATACATATTTCAATGAGTGAGCCTTCAATAATTGGGGAGAGTATACAATGAAAGATCACAGAGATGAAAGAGCGGGACAATAAAAACCATTTCAAAAACCTTGTGAATCTTTTTCTTAAAAACTGGATTCAAATGTCCTGCTTTTGAAAAGAAGATCTGTGTGTTTTGTTGCTCCCTCCTAATGAACTGGGCATTAAAATATCCCACTCCTGGTATAACTTCCACAAAGCAGCCATCCAATACTTTAAAAAGCCAACTTTGTTCAGACGTGCACTTTGTCTGAAAGTGTGTTTAGAAAGCTTTTAAATCTCCAACAAAGCAACTTGCCAGACTCTCTGCTTTAGCAATTAACTGTAATGGACATTTTTAGAGGACTTATAGGTCCAGGATCCATATCAGCTATCCAAGAAATATATAAAGCAGAACATAGACATTTGTGTGAATAGATCAAATTTCCATTTCTTCCCTATCCACCTTAAATACATTTCTTCAGGTCTTTTTCCTGTATATCATGACCACGAACTTTGTAGGAAGTATGGAAAAGAAAGAAACAGTCAGGAAAGAGACAGAAGGAGGGAAAAGGAAAAGTTGTGATAGAAAGCATCTCACAAACCGTCTTGGCACAGACTGATGAAAGAAAGCAAAGACTGGGAAAACAAAAAACTAAAAATGCACACTTTTTCACAAAAATGAAGGAATTCTCTTATGCAACACTTGGAAAAGAATTTTCAGTTTTTCGTCTCACTCTGCTCGTTTTGTTGGGTATGCCTGATTTAGTCCTGTGTGCTTATCACCAGATGTGCGTCCCCTAAAAATACTTCAGCTCTGACATATCTGCTCCTCTCATTAAACCAGAGATCAAGTTGAAAGGATAATAAAACTTTTTCCAACTCTGATACTGAATTAGCTTTGATAAGAAGCACGCAATTCCTAGACCAGAATAGCCTGTCAAGTTAAATCCAGATACTATTACAGTGTTTTTATTCCACTTTTGTGAAGACCAATGAGCCAAGGCATAAAAAACTGAACATCTTACTCGACCATATACATAGCCATCTCTGCTTGGGCCTGCCCCAGGTACAGCTAGGAACAGCAATATAATCCCAGGAATAATAACCTACTTCTGATTTTACATATATTTAAGGAACATTACAGCCTTAGGGTCTTGATAAAAGTCTTTGTTTTCTTGTGAAAGTTGTAAATACAAAGATTGTTTGCTGCACATATTCCACAAAACTACAACTTGAGAGGTTCTGTCATGTAAGTACAATCTGACTGTGTACACAGAGATTCCCAACAACTGGACTACAAGACAAACAAATATTTTACATACATTTATCAGCAACTCAGTAACTGTACATTACCACCTTTTGAAACACAATACATTTACACAATCAAAGAAAGAATATCCAAATATGACAATAATCAAGGTATAACTGTCCTAAATTTTTCAAACATTCCTCAAATGTTCAATGACACTCCAAGAAAGAAAATGTGAACAATCTTCAAATGGAAAACCAACTACTTATCCGGATATAATGACCACACTTTTAAATTTACAATTTTCAATAACATTGCAATCTTACCCACTCAGGCTACAAAGCTACTTGAAAATACCAGTTCCTTTGTCCATAATAAGTAGAAGACTTACAGTCAACACACAGCTGAAGTCCTGATAGCAGTGGGTGGTAAATTAAATTCACCCAGCTCACGCCATCATAAAACTGTGCATGTTAATAGTCCACAATCCAAGACAACTGATGAATCTTTAAAAGACTTATTTCCATTGTCCAGACTTAATATGCCATGTTCATATATAAACACTGGCTCAGCAGTCCACCTTGCCTGACCACCAGTCAGAAATTCTAGGTCTGTTTGACCAGATCCTTTGATCCATCTGGTATCAATTAGCAGCCACACACCACTTGAATAATGATATGCAAGAGCCATTAACAAGCCCTATTTGTTTGTTCTTGACACTTCAGCTCTTGGAATCTTGCTATCAAGAATTAGATCAAGGATGGATGGCCTGGCTGGTAACTGGTCTGGGCTGTTGAACAACTAGACTAAAATATAGTCTCTGAAGTAAGATTAATATTTTTAATTTTTATAAAAATAATATCATAAATATCCGCCATTAATAAAGAAGATCCCAGTAAGTGTGCTGACTTCAAGTTGAAGTTGCAGCTATCTAGACTTGGAAACATATCTAGACTGTGTGCTTGTCTTTGTTATAATAAAACTTCAGGGCCTGAAGTTTTATTATAACAGACTATGTTATGGGTTTAAAATAAGAAAACAATTAATTTTAACAATCTGATAAATTTACCATATTTACATATTTACCAGGCTTTTAAGGGTTAAGTTAGATACTTGTTCCCATTTCTATCAGTTTGTGGTGATGAAAGTCACTTTCCAGGAAATTCTTACCAAATAAATTGTAATTTTTAATGACAAAACCTTGATTCACTTTATGACTTTTTCATAGACATTAACATTTAAGTACCAACATAAATAATAATCATATAGGGTAATAAATTTGATGAAGACTCAATAAAGAATTTTCTTAATTCAACATACAGTCCTCAACAATGCCGCTATTGTCATGTGGGCTCTAACCAATACCATGAAACAGTATCAACAGGACTACTGGGGCCACTGCAACACAAAGTAATTTCACGCTTCACTGATCAAAGAGACAGAAGCACTCAATGTCTAACTGCCATCAATACAGATTCCATTCAAGCTGTCAAAATTATTGATGACCTTTGTGGGTCTCATTTATAGGGATGACTTATTTTAGATTTTACTATTTGAACGCATGTGTGTATTTGCACTACAGTATTCCCTCATAGCAGCAACATTTGTTGCACAGCTGGAATGGCATTGTGCTCATATGCCATGGATTTGCTAAACATACCTGATATAAACAGAATTAAATTTCACTTCAAACTATCTTGGCCCAACAACAAATTCTGAACTCGCCGATTAGCAGAAAACTGCTTATATCAATCATGTTGAAGAATATTCACTTAAAACTGGTGATCAATTTTGTTTGAATGTGGTTTTCAGTAATCTTTCAGCCATCTCATCACAGTGTCATCTCTATCATGTTGGTGTTAGGATTCAACCTCCAGGCTGACAGAGAGGTACCTTACCAAAATTAAAACCCACAATGGCTGACACACTAACAACTGAGCTTTACTGCACCCCAACATTTACATAAAACCAGATTGTGTGTACATAAAAGGGACTGAGACAACTGATTGTAATCCCAGACCACTACTTTGATGTTTCAACAAGTCCAAAATATTTTACTGACCCTTTACAAAGATTTACAATGTATTGTTCAAAATGCTTTGATATGTGATGAGTTGTTTAATCATAAGGTATTTCACACTATTACCAGTAGGCCCCCTGCAGCTTCTGTGATAATAGAACATTCTAGATCAAATAGATCGAATAAACTGTCAAATCTAAGCTGGACAATCCCAAGACATCTGAACTCTTGTCTATTTAAAAATAACTTACTGCCTTCTAGATTCCCACTTGGACAAATCTATAGTATCGTGGAAATGGTTTTTTTACCTGCCTTGTCACAAATTTTCAAAACCAACCAAACTGATGATGTGTGCCTCCATACATGGCATGCCTCCTGATTTAGGTGGGAAACTCCTGATTTGCACCCCTATCTCCCTCCTACTTCCTGGTCATTTTACTAAATCTCCAGATTTGTTTGTCAAATTGTTTTTAAAACTTTTTTTGGAGATGTCTATGGTATATATAACAGTTTTAGAAAACCTCCCCCTTTGGGACCTCTTTTTCAAACTGGATCTCTCCCTCTGGCAGGTATGGATTAGGTCATGAATGTGCAGCTTCACCTTCAGACAGACTTTTCCTTGAGAAATAAACTGTCATTTATTCTAATTCTGATTCAAATACTCTAGAAATCAATATGCAACACATCTAACAAAAGACCCAATGCTTTATGGCCATATCAGTCACCATCTGTTCCAAAGGTGACAAAAATCAATAAGTATTCATAAACACTTTTAAGCATCCTTTCTGTCTGACAAAGGCAACAATAACATCGAGAATGAAGAACAGTCTGTGACACTGAACATGTTGCTGGTGTTACAGTTAAAGGTTGTCATAGCAATCCATGAACAGAAAACATAGTTTTCAAAATATCTAAAAGAGAATCTTTCTCTCTCAGTCTCACCCAGTTGTACTGCGTGCACCACACACACACATGAAACCACAGACACCAAAACCAGTTATTTTCTCTCTATGACTAGCCTCATGTTGAGTTTATTTCTGCGTGAAAGCTTTCAAAAATAAACTTTAGTAACAACAGGTTAACTGTAGCCACGACACCAAATCAACAATAATATAATCGACTTCCAAGCCATAACACGTCCAGCACCGAGACAGACAAAATCTTTGATTCAAGGATGAGGAAGTTTTGGGCAGGTTAACATCTCAGCTGACGGGACCAAAGTGCAGGCACCTCAACACCAGACTGAAAGCTTTTATCAAATGTCAACCAGTATCACGCTGAGGGCTTTTCTTACAAATTAACCTCCCAGACTGGATGTGGGCCACCAATTATGACATCTACGAAGACCTTGCGCTGCAAGGCAAGCTCCTGTGCAAATTAACATTGCTTAACAAGGCAGCAACTTCCGGTCCAGAAAACACAAGAACTACATCTTTTTCAAACTGCATTCTGTCCTTACAATATGGTGCACTAGACTCTTACTTCTTTTAGTTCTGTACCTGACTTCCCTGAATCACATAAATTGCTACTGGCTCTGAACTACAGTCTCATTCTATTTTTAAATGATGGATAACAATAACCTGTTTTAAATAAATACTGCAGTATTGATTGCATTTTGCTTTATTAACACAAGATATGGTTTATGTGACCAGTTTCCTCAATTCTAAATAGGAAATAGGTTTTCATCCACTGAAGTTAGAAAGATTTATGATGAAAGGAGAACCCCGTTTTTGCAGATAAAATGATATCTATAATATGTCAACACTTTCATGCAGATTTCACTTGACATGGAATCTGACTTCATAAATTTGACTCCACCAGCATTGGGGCAACATTATTCTGTATGTGCAACATATCCTCCTCTTCCTCCTCATCAGTTTGCTAGTTTATCATGCCAATCCTACTTTTACAGAAATGGTTTATGAGTGATTTTGAATTATACATGGTTGTTGGCAATCTTTCAGCTATATCACCACTGTGTCACCCATAGGGGATGAGTTATTTTGGGTTTTACGTGATTTTCGGCAATCTTAAAGCCACATCACAACGGTCCTACCAACATCACGTCGGTGTCGGAGCTCTTTACTGTCTCGCTTGATGGAAAGGTGTCTGGGCAGGACTTAAACCACAACAGCCAAAGTTGGTAGATTGCTGGGACGATGCGCTAACCACTGCACCATCCCACGCCCTATGTCACCCATAACAAATTTGTGTCAAGTGTCAATCTCCGGACTGAAAGACAGGTATCCACATGGGATTCAAACTAGTAGCTGCCAAGGCTGGCAGATTACTGGACTGTCACGCTAACCACTAACCAACAATAAAGAAAGTGATTAATATGAACCACTGGCTTCACTGGTTCTATTTTCAGTGAAATGCCACAAAAAAAAGGTTTCTTCAATTAGAAAAAAACCCTGCAAGAAATGTAATTTACCCATCTCAGCTGAAGATCATATAAATATTCAGAATTTCATCTTAAAGAAGATGGAAGAATTCGGTATAATTGGGTACTCATCTTGACTTTTTGAAAACATGTGAGAGCAACAAAAAGATACCATTAGGTTTTGTTCAGCATATCTTTCCATAATGAAGGATATCAATCAATTCAGCGAAGTGTCGGAGTTCAAAGACACGATTGTTTGACTTGAGGCTTCTGACACACCAAGGAGCTGATCATGGTCACGATGAACTTTGCAAATGCTTGCACTTCTTGTTACAATTACCAGCCTTGATTGGGTCCCATTGGCCTAAAGCAAGCCTACTTCCTTGCAATAATGATCAATTTCAAACTTTTAGACAGCAGAAAACTACTAAGTGCTGCAAGGTCTGGAGGGTAGTCACAAGAAACATCCTGGCGTTTGTTTATGTATTGATCTAATTTCAGATCAGCAGGATGTTTATTCAAGATTTAGATGTTGACAAACATTTCTTCCTTCATCTTTCTATCTACCTATCTTTCTCTCTTGAATACTTTATGCCTGTTTCTTTCATTTTGTTTCTCTGTCTTTCTGTATGTGTGTATCTCTCTCATTCATCTCGTAACTTTCTCCATTCCCCTTGATTCTCTCTCTCTATCTGACTCTCTCTCTATGTGATGATCTCCCACTGTATACATGTTCTTCTCATTCACTTGCATGGTTCCTTTCTTCATTCTTGACCAAGACTGTCTCTCTCACTGTGTCTCTTTTCTACTCTTTCACTGTCTTTCTCTCCTTTTCCTTCTCTTTTTCAATCGTGCCTCTCAATTTTGTGTCTCTTATGTCTCCCACTTTGAGTCTCTCTTTCACCGTTTCTCTTTTCCACTCTTTCAATTCTCTAATATTTCTCTCATTATGCCTCTATTTCTCTCTCTATGCCTGTCTCCTCTGCAACACCATCCCTTCCCAGTCTGTTTTAGTACGCACATGCACAAATGCATGCATGCATGCATGCACATACACACACATGCACAAACAAACACATATGTTCAACATCCTCCCTTCCCTGCACAAGATATTGTCTTGACATTAAAAAAACGTCTCTGAAATCATGAAATCCTCAATCTGCAAGATGGAAATCAGGAAGATATGTCAAAGATAAACAATGGGTGCTGAAGATAGCTTGGTATTTACTGCCTGGCGAGTGCAGCTGGGATTCTGTGATTCACAATCTGCAAAATGTGAGTAACTTGCCCCCTTGCATTCCATTTTCACGTCCTTTATATGCATGGCCAGAGGCAATAACTTTCAGGGTCTTGAAGAGATCCATTGATTGGAACCAGATTCGTTTAGAACCGGAGACCACATTTGATCCTGCCCGCCAGTCAACCAAGTTATCATGCTCAGTACATACGTCCTCCATGAAATAACTTCAGCCAAAAGTTTAAGTTGATAAATGAGGAGACTTAATTCTTATAATTAGAAAGCAATTTACAAAATAATGTCTACATTGCCAGGGGGAAAATAATCACAAAACAAAATTTGTTCTTTATTCTTGACTATCAAAACGATGTTGGAAATCTTGACAAGAATCGATTTCAGTTTGACTCAAAAGGAAATACTGCTGCAATGACACAAAATTGTTTTGTTATTCAGCTCACTTCAAATCGGCCGCACCCCAAAACTGCACCAATGAACATTAAACATTTATACAGTAGTTTTATACAGATTTATACACTCTGAAAGCACATGTAAAGTTTCTACAGACATTAACCAACAGCGGGGTTATATCATGTAAATGTCTTAATGTTCTTCTAAAGTCAACCTGGCAACATCTTGACCTTAAGTTGGGGGTTGGTTAGTTAGTTTATTCTCAGACGTTTGTCAAGGCATAGAAAACTGAACCTCATCTTACTTTATGATACTCTCTGCTTATGGCATTGCTAATAAAGGAGACGTATAAGAAGAAGAGTACTACTCGCTCCCACGCTCCCTTTTCCATGCTTTTATTGTAGGATTTGACAAAAGTCTTGTCTCTGCACTTTCAAGAAATGTGAATCTGTTGGTTCTCAAATGTTGAATTGGTTGGCCAAATTCAGGTCTAGTCATTGGTCTAATAACATCAGTCACATCACTTTTTAAGCACCATAGCTGTGTTCATTGCCCTCATTCCAAAAATAGAGCAGATTGCGAAGATATTTTTGAAAAATTGATGAAGTTCACAAATAACCTCATCTTATCTTTGTTCAACTCATGGGTGCTAAAAGAGTGCTGGCAATCTAGATCTTCATGCAGGAATGCTGAAAAAGGATTTCAAGTTGATGTTTAAGGTTATTTCCACAACCTTTCAGCTATGACTTAAGATATGCGGGACATGCACCATTGATAGAGAGTACAAGGAAAAAATCTCCATTTTACTCTCCTTGTGAGACATTAGGCTACTGGTGCCCTATTCTGTTTAAGTAACCCCATGTCACTCCCTAGCTTGCATTCATTTTTATCTAACCAAATAATCGTTTTACCAATTTTTACTAAGGTTTACAGAATCATAGAAAACCAACCTGTGCAATACTATGAACACGAAAATAGCAATTTTCCCTGACCTTGAAAATAATTTTCTGAAATTCTATGACCTTTTACACAGAATTCAAAAATTCCCTGAAATTTTCAACCAGTGGCAACTGCACATTATGCAAATGTTACATAGATTCAGTAAAACGCGAGTTCCTGCCTGATATGCAACATATTTTCCCTCTTCCACTTGAGTAAGGCCATAACCCCTTCTTCTCACCCATCACTTTGCTGCTTAACAATAATCAAGTCAAATTACGGTCATAATAAAGTGAGCTCCCAGATAAGCATGATAACCAGCTCCACATTTTCATTCTTTATGGCCCTGAATATGAGTAATAAAGTTTGCCAGTAGCTGTCCCTTCTGTGACTCACACATAACCGATATAATCACACTGCACATCAACGACTTCTGTCCTCTCGGTGTTAATGTCCATTTCCGTTCCTCAGTGTTCAAAAGATGAATCTATATGTCGTAATTTTTGTATATAGAATAAAAATAGACGCAAAATGTTCTATGTGGTTCAATGAAAAGAGATTCCTATTGGCGCTAACACCAAGAAAGCTGAATTTATTTTATGGCAAAAAAGCATCTGCTAACTACTCAGCTCATGTGACCAACAACCGATGCAACTGTAAGTACTTCTATCATCATGACAACCAAAGATGGATCCAGAAGGGGTCTACCCTCCCCTCATCAATTCATATATATACTAAAAGTACTAAAATAGCACCCTC
>JAUELE010275379.1:0-18025 GCA_031471655.1 Diodora aspera
TTACAATAAAAAAAATAAATTCCGTAATTTTTCGGAACACGAAATATTGCGGGTCCCGTCCTGGAGACTTTCGGGGGGAAAAGCCCTCCGTAAAATTGTGGGTCCCGTCATTAAGCCATTTTTTTTTTTTCCGTAATATGTCGGGTCCCGGCACTAAGTGGTTAAAAGTGACTTAGGGACTTGACAAAAGTCTAGCAGAATTGCTAAGATTGATTGTTACTGAGATCAATTTGCAGAATGAGGGTCAGGTAATTTGAATCAAAATCCTTTACATCCAGTGAGCATAATTATAACTTTGAACTTTCATCAATTGTTAATTATATGGTAAGCAATTTCTGATAAATTGAGACATATAAATAAAAGATTTATTGAATAACATATAATAGAATGTATGAGCTATCTGTTTTCAACTCAATTTTCAAAAATATATATTAATAACAAAGCTCCACTTTTAAGCTTTCCTTGGTTCATATTAAGCTTTGTGCTACTAAATTACACCCAGCATATTTTCATGGTTGACTGAACAGTTGCTATGTAGACTACTGGTTTCTTGACAACTGTCTCACAGTAAATGATAGTGCATGACAGTACAGCTGTTTGAACAAAAAGTAAATGCTGATCTCCTTTGTGGAGAAGATAGTTGCCTTGGCTTAGAGAAATGTTGATAGTTAGGAGTTGCCCAGAAAAGATTGGTGTCAGGAGTTACCCAGTACGAGACTGATGTCATGGTGTATAATTCTATCGCTCTCAAGATGCGTATCGTGACTGTTACCAATGTCAAGGGTCTCTGTATTCACAAAGGCAATAGGGCAACTTATCATGAAATGTGAAAAGAACTTGCGTCACCTTTATAATTCCTTTTATCCGGTGACAGAGGTGAACTAACTGACTTCTAGCGTGTGATAATAGTCGTATCCAAGGGGTACGCATTTGCCTGTCTTAAGGAACAGCAAATAATGGTGTCGGATCACTATGGTTGGCGCAGTGGTTATCGTGTCGGCCCAGCAATCTGTCAGCCTTGGCGGTTGTGGTTAGGGTCCTGCACGGGCACCTCTCTTTCAGCCTGGAGAGACAGGAACCCTGGTGCCGATGTGATGTTGGTGAGACCGTGGTGATGTGGCTGAAAGATTGCTGAAAACAACGTTAGACCCCAAATCACTCTCTCTCATACTTCTTTGAAAAAGGCTCTACTTAAACCACTGAATTATGCCACTGTATTTGAAACTAGGTCAAATCATCCTAATATACTGGTAGTTTGTTGTCATTACACCCTTTTTGTATCCAATTGCATGATGAAAGGTGAATAAAAAAGAAAAGTGGTTGATAACAACTACAACAATGAAAATAATAATAATATCAATGAAGATAAGGTGAGCATATTATACCATTTTCAAAAAACAAATAATCTTGTTTTTTTACCATCACAAATTCAGATAATTTTTTTTCTTTAAAAGAAGTCATTTTGCATTTTGAATTATTTAAAATTGATGTTTATTGAACTTTTAGTTTCAGTTTAGATCATTGACATAAATCAAAGTTAATTCAGTTAATTAATACTACAATGGGCTCTTGCTTATAACACCATGGGGATTCTGGGGTGACATGGAGGCATGTAAAAATGGGCCCAATGCTTGTAGTACAAGGTGACTAAAATGGAGATCTTTTGTTGTTCACTTTTCTTTCTATCAGTCTCTAAAATTATGAACTGTGTTTTTGATGGTGTACACCTTGCACTTCTTGTTGCTTTATGGCTGAAATGTTGCCCCTGCAACTTAATTAAAATGGATGAATGTGGCCAACAGTCGTCATTGACTTCATATGAATTTCAATTTTCCTCGTTTTCTCTGAAAACCAACTCTTCCTTCGACCGCTGTTCCTGTAGTGATTTACTTCCTGTACTCTAATTTTGTAAGCTGGCGAACACGGCATTAAACAGGTTAATAGATCCTCAGACAGGGTTCACCTAATTCAATGAGGTTTAAGTTAAAGATATGGTCTTAACCTGTATTGTAAACTTTACTTCCCTCTTAAGAATCAGGAGTTGAACCCTGTAAGATACATCGCTTCTATGCATGAGCTGATGTATTATGGATGTAGTGAGGTTCAAATGTCATCCGAGTACAAGATAGCATAGAGGAGGCATTCCAGTACATGTCATAAATATTTTTACACAGTAATTTTGCAAATTTATTTAAATTTACTGGCAAACTTTGGTTTAAATTTGCATTTATCAGCTGATTGACATTTATTTCAAGCTAACATATTGACAAATAAATGTTTAGGTTTTAAATAAGTTCTCTTTAAACTCTCCGATTTCTGACATTCACTGCCCAAATATTTGAATGATGATGTTGATGTATCTTGTGCAGAAATATTGTCATAATATATTAGGTATAACAATATTTTAAGACTGCTTAAGGCATTTTTGACAGTTATATGGAAAACTTGATTTATTTTGTTTATTTTATAATATTTATTTTATCTTTTCTTTTACATGTTGATATGAGTCAAATCTTGAGTTAGATTTTTGTGATGGAAAGAAACTTTTCATAGTATTGATCTTGAGCAGAAATGAGTTAAACTGATACTGGTTAATTGGTTAATATGAATATTTTAAAATTGTTAAACCAAAATGTTTCATTTATAAGAAGGCAATTTTTGAATTATTTGTGCCACTATTACTGGAATGGTCTTGTCACGGAATGGCACAAAACTTTCTTTGTTGATCTTGTAGGTTTGATTGTGGTTAATGAACTCTTGTTCAAACCAAAATTTTACATATCAGACTAAATGATGTTGTGTTGATGTGGTAAAAGAAAAGAATACTTTCATGAATGGCTCTTTCAGTAGGATTGGAGGTGGAGGGAGGGGCAAACATCTTCTGAATTGTTTTTCACATTAATGATCCAAAACGTTAACCCTTTCTTTGTATACTTTTATACACTTTCCACCCCCAACGCCAACCCTGCCCCTCCCAAATAGATTCCTGGATCTGTCGATATAGGAGTTTTGTCTTATTACCAGAACTTCCTTGTGCCCTATGTCAGGAGGTAAATCTGAGAAAATCACATATTTCCTTGGTTCTTCAGATGATTTGTCATTCAGTCCACAGAACTGGCTATTATAAAGCAACTGAAGTGTCATCAGATCTGTGAATTAATACCTCATCACTTTCTTTTAATAGAATTCTTGTTACAATTGTGAATGTATGTTTGCAGGTTGATATGTGGAGTCTTGGAGTTGTTCTCTACACTTTGGTTTACGGTGCCATGCCGTTTGAAAACACCAACCTGAGGATACTGAGGAAGCAGATCTCTAGTGGGGACTACTACGAGCCCTCATATCAGACAGGTGAGACATGGAACCTTTCAAATTAATTCAGAAATGTTATGACTGAATTGTTGAACTGCCAGAATATCAGCTTTTATAATACAAATTCTGAAGGATAGAGGTTCTCAATCATTTATGTATTCAACACCACTGAATCCTGTTCCTGATTAATACTGGTATGTGTAGATTATTTGCTTATTTTTAACCGCAATTTAGCCAGGGTAACTATGGAGTTTGCTGAAAAATAGTTGAAAGGAACCTTAAGTATGAATAACCTTATTTACTGTCCTGTTTCAGCTGCATCTGGTCTGATTCGCCATCTTCTTTGTGTGAACCCGGCCAAGAGGGCAACAATGGATGAGGTTCTAGGACACTGGTGGATTAACGAGGGGTACAGCCATACCCCAAACCTGGACCCCTACCCTCGTGTCCATCAGCAACCCAGCTCCACCCCAGCTCATCATCACAGCTTCTCATCTGACAGCGAGAGTGAGTACGATCTGAGGCATAAGTCCAGCAGCAGCATCAAGGGAATCCTCAAGAAGACTGCTGAGAGTTCCTTTGATGAAGATGAAGCCTTGTTTGATATGGTGGGATCCAAGGTCTCGCCTGACGTCTCTGTCGAGGAGTGTATACCCCCAAGCAATATCCTGGAGGATCAGCCCGGTATGTCACAAGAGTCGGGTTGCACGTCAGATAGCGTGTCCAGTGATGAGAGTCGGAAGGTGTTCGATTCCGAGAAGAAGCCTGCTAGAGGAATACTAAAATGGCGAGGCAAGTTCTCTGGTGGAGATAGTGGCTGTGATATGCGTGATGATTCTGGTGCTAAAACGGAAGACGAGGAGTCCAATAAACGTACAAGTGATTTGGAGGACATTAGTTATGAAGACTGTGATATCAATTCTGATTTGCCGCCAACACCTAAAAACTCAACCAATGTGCCAGAAATTGTAGTCTGTGCAGTTCATAAGTCACAAATAACTGACACTGTTTCCCTGACAACAAATTCCAATGTGCCAGTGGTGCAAACCACAGTAACAAACTGTACGTGTGGCTTAACAAGAGTTGTCCGCAGGAGAAAAGGTATTCTCAAAACTGGAGGAGGTACACAAGAAGATCCTCGAAACCGTCTCAGTGTTGGAAGTCTAAGTTCAACATCTTCGGGTGATATTCTTGATCTCTCTTTCGATAGTGCCGATGGTGAACAGTTTTTGGGAAAGTATGATCGTCTGAGCCCCAAACGTCAGAGCCCAAGCGTCAGTCCTTTGGCTCTGGAAGGTCCCCGGTTTGATTCATTCCCTCTTACTACCGGGTTCAGTGCCTTAAAGCTGGAAGATGAATCCCTAAAACAAGCCAAAGGTCTCTACGATGATAATCTGTTTGATCTCGATGAAGCTCGTCAGGTGTACAGACAAGCGCTACAATTCTGCAATAGAGTTTAACCAAAATATGACTCTGTTCAAGTATCGTGTAGTGTGAAAATGTTGGTTTTGTGATTGTGTTCCTTTTGTCACTTTCATATTCATCAGTTTTAATAGACTTGCTGCAAAAATCCTACGCTTTTATTTTCATATTTTGTGGTGTAATTGCTTATTTATATACTGCTTCATGACATTTCGTGATCATGTACAATGTTTCATGTCAGAAATACTTTGTATTGACAGTGTTCTGAAGATATTGGCTTGAAGAATTCATCAGTTATATTTATCCATTGATCAGTTTCTTACAAAAATGGACAGATCCAGGAGCGGGGGGGGGGGGGGTGGGGGGTGAGGAGGAGGAACACAACATAGTTCATTAAAGATATCATTTTGGTGGGGGGGGGGGTCCATTTCAAATTTTGAGAAATCAACTTGCAATATGGTTCAATCTCAGCCCATTTCACAAGTTTTCATGATATTTTGGGGGGTGATTTGATGCTAACATGTCCAAAAATTTAAAGAGCGAACTGAAAGGTACCCTCCCCCTGCCCCCAACCGCCCCAACCCTGGATCCAGACCTTCAAAACCAAGGTTCAAACCTTTCCATATGTGTTGAAATAAGTAAGACAAATGCTGTTGGTGACACTGGTGATATGGCTGAAGGATTGCCAAACGCCATGTTAAATCCAAAATCAGTCTCTTACTTGATCAAAAATATTTCAGAGAAGAGTTTCGGGAAATATTTTTGAACACAAATTTTCCCAATGCATTTTCTTAAAAAATTTAGATACACATTTATGCAAGTACTAAGAATTTCACACTCAAGTTTACAAAGTACAGAAGTATGTTATTCAGCAAATGTGCTAAGTCATGTAAAACGTTTTCTCAATAAAATGAGGATGCCGTTATTTTGGTGCTAGAAGTATCTTGCAGCTGGAAAACATACTTTCCCGAAGACATATCTTGATCGCATTTCTCATCATTTTCAAATATATAGTACATAGATATACTAGAGCTTAAATTATTTGAGTATATTTCAAGTGGCATTTAGAAGTAGTATTGTAAATGCAGGAGAGTTAACATTTGGGTTATACTTTATTGTTTTTAACATGTTTTGGTGAAACATCGGTACTGGTATTTGAAACATGTAAAAAAAATCAACATGGTCCATTGGTTAATTTTCTCCTCATTTGCATCTAAATTAATTTTGTATTCCCAAATGCTTTCATACAGTATTGCAAAAATAAGATGACAGACAGTATTGCAAATTTATAATGTGATTAAACACAATTCACATTTTGTGCCTTTTAACTAGGAAAACCTTATGAAATGCATTATGCTGTAAGTTCTGAATTTTGTATGTTGAACAGAAAACAGGTTCAAGTGGTGGTAAATGCAAGATCCCGAAACCAGCTGATCTCTTGTCAAAACATAATAGCGTGTTGTGTTTCACATTCTGAAACATGGTGCCCATACAAAGATACAATGGTGCCCGGGTAGCTCAGTTGGTAGAGCGTCTGCCTCACAACTGCAAGGTCAGGTGTTTGAATCCTGGCTGGGTCACTTTCGTTCGACTCAAACACTTGGTGCCCTTTGTACCAACCGTAGCATTATGGTTGAAATATTACCCCCTGCTACGTTAAATCACATTCACTCACTCACATATTATATGACCTTTGAATCTTCAGTAGATGTATTTGGGTTACTTATTAAATGTATATGACCTTGAATCTTCAATAAATTTATGTGGTTTAGTTATTTCTATATACCCAAAAAGTAAAGCATTTTTGTGATCAGCAAGACATATATTCTCTGATCTGTACGATATTGACAATTATAATGATATGATTATATCTGCTTGAGAGTAGGCAATCAGGTCTAATGGTATCTAATGGTTGGTTAGATTAGATGTTGGCACACTTCATTAAAGAGGTCAGGGGTCAAAGCAGAAATTTGCATTTTGCTGCCAGTGTCCATAATATCGGATAAAACCACACTATTGGCCAGACAGGCATGCTTCTGATCAGTGGTCCAATGCAGCTTGACTCACGCGGCTCCAATCATCAGGGAAAACAACATGAGTTCATTGACAGTGGACATGACTGGATTTTTACATGGATGTACATGTCTGTCAATTATGGAAGGCTGTGCTAGCGCTACAGATCACCACGTTAGCCATAGGCTAATTGACATTGGTTGTGGCTAAAAGAAATTTGCTTGTGTTAGCCACAGTGGCGAAAATGAAAATAAGTTGGTGACTGGAATCAGATTCCGTAAACGGACCCAGGAGTTTGCTGCGACTAAAGATTCTTTTTAAATTACATGTTCATGAACTACAGATGCTATTTAAAGTGGTTTTGTTGTTAGCCACACATTTTATCAATATTAAATATACTATGTAAATTTGCTTGTGGCTAAATGAGAGACTACTGTTTTAGCCACAGTGGCTAACTAGAAAAAATTCCTAGCGCACGCACAGGAAGGGTATTAGTGCCTCAGTGAAAACACTCTATACTTTCATCTACATAGATAATACCGGTATTACTTGCATCTATGTAGATGTTTGAAGAAATATTTAACTGTTGCTCTATTAACCCCATGCTTGTACTAAAATGGAGATTGTTTGCTTTCAATTTTCATGCTATCAAATTCTTTTACGAACTATCTGTTCCCTTGGAGTACAACTGCACGTCACATTGCATTATGGTTGAAATGTTGCCTTTGTAACATAAAACATCCCGGCTCAGCCTTTCAGTCCTAGATTAGACTTATCACACTGTGAAACAGCTAGCATTATGATATAGCAGAAAAACTGCTGATAGCAGAAGCAAAATTGGATTGAGTTGGACCCAAGATCCCATTTCATTCACATGTCAAATTTCTGTCGTATCTATATTATATGATTTTTTCACATAAAAGTTTTATTGATTTATACTGCAATAATTAATCCCCAAAACAGACAATCTAATAGTGATAATTTCAATTATACTGTCAATTTACCGCAGGTTTGCTTTTCAAAGAAATGAGAGCTGTCTGTTAAGTGTATATTTAAGATGGGAGGCAGCCTTTAATTTTCCCACTCCATGTATGTAATTACAGAGACAGGCATTTGGAGTACGGGGAAAACCTTTTAAGGTTAAGATAATGGTTGTTAAATGTGCGATAGACCACCAGTAATTTTGACACTTTGTCACAGTAATTATCATTATGGCTGAATTGATGGCATTGCCATTCCTTGTACCCTAGTTTTGTGGATCATCTTAAGAAGAGTGGTATTATAATTTCTATGTTTGCTGCCTTTATTGACTTTTACTTAAAGACTTTTTGTGGTTATTGTCGTCATCAAGACTTGTTTGAATATTCTAAATTAACACTTTTGAAAAATTCTGAATTGTGTTTAAGAGACATGCTGTGTTGTTAATAATGCCATAATTACACTGTTTGGAAACAATAATTTTATCAACAAGATGTATAATACATGTAGTTGCATGTAAAACCACCTCTGCTGACACGAAATTCTCAAATTTGGTCGACTAATGTCAGCTTGACTCATTCTGTTTCACTCATCAGTGAGTACAACACCGAGTTCATTGTGAGTGGTGAGTGGATTTTCACTTTGACGTACACATCTTCCAGTGGTGACCCAGCCACATTCATTGTGAGTGGTGGGTGGATTTTCACTTTGACATACACATCTTCCAGTGGTGACCCAGCCACGTTCATTGTGATTGGTGGGTGGATTATCACATTGACGTACACATGTTCCAGTGGTGACCCAGACACATTCATTGTGAGTGGTGGGTGGATTATCACTTTGAGTCGTACACATGTTCGAGTGGTGCCCCAGACACATTCATTGTGAGTGGTGGGTGGATTATCACTTTGAGTCGTACACATGTTCGAGTGGTGCCCCAGCCACGTTCATTGTGAGTGGTGGGTGGATTTTCACTTTGACATACACATGTTCCAGTGGTGACCCAGACACATTCATTGTGAGTGGTGGGTGGATTATCACTTTGACATACACATGTTCCAGTGGTGACCCAGACACGTTCATTGTGAGTGGTGGGTGGATTATCACATTGACATAGACATGTTCCAGTGGTGACGCAGCTACGTTCATTTAGGGAAACGTCAAGACTGATACCAACAAACAAATATCCTCGATGATCAACTGCGCACTGTGGCTTGAGTAGACTTATAAGAAGGACATATCATGTCCCAAAGAACTAAAAGATAAAAAATGAGACGGATAAAAAAAACCTGAGATCTTATTCCGTTGCTTTTTTCAAAGATAGTTCTGTTCTGTTCTGTTGTATAAGATCTCCTTTGGGATGTATGGTTTTATGGATTATGATTTTTTAAGTTTAGTTGAAAAGTTCTCTGTCGGTCTACATTTGTCAAATCGACTTTACTGCAGGTGTGTTTCTCCCCAAAGCAAAGAAACAGTGGCAATACAAGAAAGTTTGGTGCAGCCACATGTCATTTATATCAATCATCAGTGATATGAGAAATTTGGATTTCTTATTATTTGAAGCCTCTATTATACTTGCATGTAACCCGAGTTATTTTTCAATGTCGATGACACATATCTCCGTACACTAGATGAATGCTCAAAGCACTCCACATTGTTAACCAGGGACCCGTTTCACAAAGCGATCTTAGCGCTAAGTTGAAATTAAACTCTGAAGATCAACTTTTTAATCCAAGTTTTGACCATCATTCCAGTTGACAAAACAACTTAAAGCTGTACAACAATTCCTAAAATCACACCCAGGTTGTTTTGAGAAATATGGACAAATGTTTGTCACGTTGGTCTTAAAAAAAAGTGGATCACTAAGATTGATCTCAACTAAGACCGCTTTGTAAACACAGGGCCCAGGTCATTAAAACAATCTCAACTCCCTGGGGAGTATACAACATAAGCTGGTGCTGGAAGGTTAGCATCACATTATCATCCCTCTCTGACCTGGTACCCAATTTCAGACAAACTCACCTCACAAGTTGTTGAAGCTACTCCTTTCAGAATGCGCGTCGACCGAGTGTGCGTGTGTTTGTGTGCATGCATCTGTGTTAAGAAAGGGAAAGGCAGAGCAAAAAAATTGACCAATTCTTGTGAAAGCGTGTTTGTTTCCAAGAGCCATCTGAGTGTTTTGTTTAGGTAAATTGCTGTCAAATATGACTCGTGTTTCATCTGAGAATTATACGAAAATTACATTTTTTGTTACTCAAAAGGGCAAGCATGGTTCACTTTTGACATCCAAAGTGTAATACAGAAATACTGTCTCCATGTAATCTGACAATAGTCTGAAATAAACTATTTGATTGACAATAGTCTTGTGGTAAGCAGCTTTTCTAAAGCAAAATCTATTCGCTGAAATGATTTAATGTCACAATCCTCTTGGTGTATGACACAACAGACTGCAGCGATGAGCATGGGGATAGTGTCGTGACCTAGGAATCCATTAGCCATGGCAGTTGTACGTTTGATTGCCGTTACTTTCATTGATCCTGTTTATACAATGGTGTAACTAGGATGCTACAGACACTACACAATTTGGGAGCAATATTTGTTTGGTGAACAAAATAGAAACCAATGAAATTTAAAATGTATGGCTAAAGTAAAGCAAAGTTTCCACCTCCTTCAATATGGTTTCAGGAGAGTGACGATGTACCCTTAATCCATTCAAGCAATGATTTTGAAGAACAAAGTTCTCAGAGTTATAGGGGGGGACTATTTTCTTAACCTCCCTATTTACAATCGCACATAGTTACACTGTGACCCAATGAGGAGTGACATGGTGTCAGTTAGAAAGAATAGGGTCCCAGAAGCTTAATACTTGTTGCAACAGAAATGAGGATCTTGGGTTTCACATTTCCATCAATATCTTTTATGAATCATCTTTTCCCTCAGAGTGAACATTTCACATTGTGCTGCATTAGGACTGAAATATTGCTTTTGCAACATAAAACATGATCTAAACTAGTTACACTGTATAAATGGTGTCCACATAGTGTTGAATGCTTGTTTAAATCTAAACTAGTTACACTGTATAAATGGTGTCCACATAATGTTGAATCCTTGTTTAAATCTAAACTATTGCTCAGGTAAACACTTCCAACTCTAAAGAGTTCATTTCTGTAAAACGGAGTTAAAACTTTAAAATTCTCCACACAAATTTCAATCTATTATCTTATTAATAGTTCTGCCTTTATCTTTAAGTTCGGAAGGAGAATTCATGTAGGTTTTAAATTTCAGTCGGACATGGAAACAAAGCTTTAAGCAGAAGCAAGATGATTCACACCTCAGCATAGAGTTCCCACATTGTTCCAACACATTTACTTCAACAAATACATTTCAGGGCGGCTTAACAGCATGATGTGATAATGCCCATTCATCCATCACTTCCCATTAAGTCAGGATGAATGCGAAACCTGAAGGTAAATACAATAATGCGTTGTCTTGTGAAATGGAACAGAGACAAAGCGCCTAATGTAGGCACCATCATGCTCAAGAAGCGTTCGCTTCGATTATTTGCCAACGTATAATAAATTATTTTGAAGACATTAAACTGAAATGAATTTCATTGTAGTTTTGTAAAAACTGTGGCAGTTTAATTACACAAGAGAGATAACTCTCGTGTTCGGGGTAGATATGGATGAAAGCAAATGGAATCATGGTGGTGGTGACAGTAATTATATGTATGTTTTTATTGCTTGGTTCAGTGTTTGTTCTAAGCTGATGTCAACATAGTGGTGAACCACAATCAACCAAGTTTATTGCGTATGTGAAGGCCATAGGTGGTATTCACTGGCCCTACGATTATGTGAGATCACTATGTTGGTATTCGCTGGCATTGCAATTATGTGAGATCACTATGGTGGTATTCACTGGCCCTAAGATAATGTGAGATCACTATATTGGTATTCGCTGGCCTTAAGATTATGTGAGATCACTATGGTGATATTCACTGGCCCTAAGATTATGTGAGATCACTATGGTGGTATTCACTGACCCTAAGATAATGTGAGATCACTATGTATGGTGGTATTCACTGGCCCTAAGATAATGTGAGATCAATATGTATGGTGGTATTCACTGGCCCTAAGATAATGTGAGATCACTATGTTTGTATTCACTGACCCTAAGGTTATGTGAGATCACTACGGTGGTATTTACTGGCCCTAAGATTATGTGAGATCACTATGTATGGTGGTATTCACTTGCCCCTTAGATAATGTGAGATCACTAAGTATGGTGGTATTCACTGCCCTAAGATTATGAGATCACTATGGTGGTTTTCACTGACCCCAAGGTTATGTGAAATCGCTACGAATGATGGTATTCATTGACATTCAGATTATAATTTATTTGACATTACTTTGTCAGGGCTTGAAACTCATTTTTTAAGCACTAGCCCAAAGGACAAGTGGTACGCCTATTTCACTAGTCCTCAGAGTTTGTTACTAGTACAGGTGGAAAACATGTTCATTCGACCAGGTTAATAGAAGTACTGCCAATTTTATATCCAGGTATGATCAAGGTACGACAGGAGATAAGCTCTGAAGGGCTGAAAAGGTTTATGGACTCCAGATGTTATTAGTCACACAGGATTACCATTATTGGTGTTTCAGTCATCCTGTGTGATACTTGGTAGTCTGGGGCTAGTGGGTTAGTGTGAAGCCCTGCATTATGGTGATATTCACTCTCAGTCCTTTCCTTTTCACTTTCTACATCTAACCAACCTGTTCATCTCATTTCTAAAATGGCAAAGAACTGCGTGAGCTCAAGCCCCATAGCTTGGCTTCCCCTGATTGATTATAAAAGTTAGTGGTAAATTGTGTTGCCTAGTTGGTAAATGTAGATGCCAGGTCAGGTGAGGCTGGTAGCAGTTTGATCTGCATCTGGCTGGAGTAACCCCCACAATTACAGTTGCTTGAGAAGGAGGATACTAACTGTGTCAAAACATGACAATACTGGTTAAAGAAATATTATCCATAAGCAACCTCTGTTACTCTACAAAAACATTTCTAGATGCATTTGAAAGCAATTAGAATAACCCTGTTCGGCTTCTGGGCAGGAACAGTTTCCGTTGAAGCCCTGCATGAGCTTAGAAAATATATTTATTACATAAGCTTAATAATTATCTTTTTGTATCATTTTTCTTCTCATAAGGGGCTTCCACAGGGCTTCTGGGGAGTAATGTGGTGTCACTCGGAAACAATCTGGTCTCAGTAATCTAATGCTATTTGTACAAGGTCACTTAAATATCTTTTGTTTTCACTTTCCTGTCGATCTGTATTTTTTAACTATCTTTTCCCTCAGTGTGCACCTTGCACATCAAGTTATGCCTGAAAGATTTCCCTTACAACACAAAACATCAATTTAGGAAATGATCAAACACAACATAATTTGTTTTATTTGGGATTATATTGCCTTGAAAAGGAGCTATTCTGCTACTGTTATGGTTGAGTCCCGTCAAGAATTCGAACCCGCACCCTCAGGGTCCCGGTCAGGCACCTATCGCCAGCACTAAAGATCAGCGATGTAGACCACTCAGCCACCGAGACTTCGCTAAAAACGAAGTTCAGCAACTGAGTTTTCTACAAAGTCGACATTGAGTACTTCCCCTGATAGGTAATTGTCACAGCTCTCCATGTGTATCTTGCACCTGTGCTATGTCTGCAAGATTGCCATGCAATGTAAAACGCTAGCTCACTTCATCTGATTACATTACTACAGTTTGTTTCCCTCAGTGAACTGATCTTAGATAGGAATTTCAAATATCAAGAAGAAGAACATCAGTCAATGATTATCATTGTGTCATCATCAGTGCATCCAAAACTCTAAGCCTCTCAAGCCAATCAGAATTTCCACTTCTTACTTCATGGAAATTAGAGTTATCTGTCTGTTTGATGTTTTCTTTCAAAATTCTCATTGAATCTGATTATTTGGTATTATCCAATTTTCTCTTTTTTGCTTGTGTTCCTTTGAAATTGTCATTAAATGTGATTACTCAGTATCTGCAATACTTAATTTGGACAAAATATGCAGGAAAATGTGGCATTGAACAGGAACATGAAGAAGAGGTCTTCGCAAATGCAAATTATGACAAAGCACAGTACTTAAGCTGATTCTAAAGCCAATGCTTTTTCAGCATTTACAAGCCCAAGTATGGAATGGTAGAACTTGGGAACGTTTTGGAACTATTATGTGCAAATTCTATTTTAAAATAAAAAATTTTCGACAGCAATGTTCTCATTGATGCTTTTTCCTTGTACTCTGTCAACCTCATTTTTAACTTGCATGCACTTTAAGTGCAAAAGAGCTATTGCAATAAACAAGGTGGCGGCGTCGGTGTTCGCATACACCGCCCCATCCACACTAAATGATAGGGTCAACTTGAAGATGTTTAATATTCAATGTTTTACTGTTTCTGTTCATATTATTTTTTGTTTATGGTTGAAGTATTAACATAGTTTGCACCCCCTAATACCTAACTGCGCATAAGTTGTCCCTGGAGCGTGACCCTAGGGGTGGGGATCTTTATGTATAATGGAGTGATAAGGTCAACATTAAGGTAATGAATGTTCAATGTGTTACTGTTTCAATTCATGTTTTGGTTTAGTCGTAGTTTACACCCCTACTACCTTTCTGCATAAGTTGTCCATGGGCTGCACACACTTTCATCAATAAATGTCACAAATGAACAAGTGAACGACTTGGAATGTCTTTATATTTACAAGTTCATGCCCAGATATATTTCTTATTTCCTTATCAATTTTTAGCAACTGTCAGTCCTGCATTATTTCCGAAATCAGAATGTGACATGGAGTGAAATGACCAGTAAATTGATACCCCTCAGTCCAGGGGAAAAGTAATTTTATAGCCCAGTGGAAACAATGTTTACACTATTGTAACCACTTAGTGACGGGAAATATTTTTGAAAAGAGCCAAATGACAGGAAAGTATGTGGAAAGATCCCCTCTCTCTAAATATGTCCTCTAAAAGAAATTTCAAATTTCATCAAAAATAAAGTGCCTGGAGCGAATAAAAACGAAAAAACAGGAAAACGCACGCAATATCCCGGGTCGCTGCACAGTTCCGCGATATTGGAAGTCTGTGCGCGAAGTCGGGAACCCGGGTGTTTTTACGTTTTATGAAGACAACTTTTTAATTTAACAATATCTTCCCGATATATTACAATAAAGAACAGAATTTCCGTAATTTTTCGGCACACGCAATATTGCGTGCTCCGTCCCTCGGACGCATGGGGGCAAATAGTGTTTCGTAAAATTGCAGGTCCCGACGTTTGGCCAAAGTAAAATTTCAGTAATATTGCGGGTCCCGTCACTAAGTGGTTAACTTTAATGACTTAGGATTTTCAGTATTAACATCATATTTTTTGTGAATATGTATAAGGAAGGAATGAGTTGTATGGTATTATTTACATTATTCATTCATTTAATAGTTTTTGGTTTTTCTGTAATTTATAAAGGGAAAATGATGATGGACAAGAATGAAAAACTCATTTATATTTGCACAGAAATCAAAGAAACAACTTGTACAGTTGGAAATGAATTGCGAATAAAATGCCTGGTTTTCAAAGTGGTTATGTGTAGTTTTTTCACCAGGTTGATCAGATTTCTAAGCGATGCATCTTCTTGCTTGTCATTGTTTTAATTAGTTCTGTTCGTTTCTTTCTTTCAGTGTATAGACAGTTCTGATGGCATGTTGCCTCAAGGCCTCGATGTCGTCGACATTAGTTCCACTTATCACCACTAGAGGGCAGCAACGATGCCAATCACACTGCCATTGCACACAAAGGTGGCAGTAGATCCAGGTAATTGCTTGTAGTTTTGAGGGATGTTTTACGTATTTCCGGAGTTGTGACTCGGTGGCATTGGTTTGTGAGGCAACAAAGAAGTCGGGAGACAGCATATGATTAATGTCCGCGAAAGAAGTTCAAATCTTGTTTAAACACAACCTGCAGTGCTTCTGTCTACAACTCTAGTTTCTCAAGATTGAAAATATTAATACGATTTCATGTTAGAAGACTGATATTGCAAGGTTTTCCATGCAACCTATTTTAGAATTCAAAAAATTAAGTTCTTTCATGATAAACACATTTCTGTGAAAAAGAAAGCAGGACATTATACTATGCAAATTTAATTGGGGTTGTCAGGTAGCACAGTGGTTATAGTAATAATGCAGTCATGAGTTTGAATCCAGTCCTGGGCCCCATTCAACAAAGCTGTCTTAGCACCAAGTTGATAGTAAACTCTGAAGATCAACTTTTCAATCTAAGCTACATCTATTATTCTACCCAGAAAGCAAATTACAAGTCTTAAAAATGGATACAGATTATTTTACGAACAGGAATAATTTGTTGAAATGCTGATTCTGAAACTGGCAGAGCAGCAAAGATTGATTTAACTAAGTTGCTGCGTGAAACGTGGTCCAGATCCTGTTATTCTTCCGAGAGATAGAGCCCTGACATGCCGAGGACGAAGATTGCAGCACGTTGATGGAGATGAGACATTGTAAGTGATTAAACAAAGATCTGCAGGACCCCGTTTTACAAAACAATCCGAGTTACAATCTGTCTTGGCTACTCCACTAACTTCAAAATCAGTGTAGCAACAAAATATTTCTGTATCTGTTTTTCTGTATTTCTTGGACCAGTGTTAGGACTTCCAAAGGTTGGGGTTTTTTCAAGAGAAAACATTGAGTTTGGCCATGTATCCAAATTTAAGAGTTTATGATCAAATTTATGCTTAGAGTGTTTTGTTGAACACAACCCTGTTGTTTTTACCTTTATTCCCATAACTATCTCAACCTCTCACCTGGCTGATCCCTTGCAGACAATGTAGTCATCGTCCTGTGGAGCTTCTGAGCAATCACATGGTGTCACTGAAATGAACAGAGTGCCAGTAAACCAATGCTCCTACCCCGGAAATTTCTGAATCAGTGAATGAGTGAAAATCCAATCTATTAATACATGTAATACAGTTTGGTAGCAATGTTATGTATAGTTAAGCACAATTAATCATTTGTTGTGCAGATGTTGATGACTGCTTAAACCTGGCTGATGATTCTCAGTGTGAAAGACAGGGTTCATTACCAATCTTTCAGGTCCATGACAAAAAGTGCTTGTACTTTGGACGCCGTGACAGGGAGAACAGACTTCAACAATGTAGAGCTGGGGTTAGGAAATCTTTTAAAAACCAATTTGCTCAAGGGCAGGTGTGAGTGCCATTTTCACTTGCCCTATTCCAAACCTTACTCGCTCTCATTTCTAATTCAATTGATACTATGTGGGAGATGAATGCTATATAGTGTACTTGACCATGGGCATGTTGAATGGACACTTGTACTTGCATGACTTCAGTTTTCCACTGGACGATGGAGGGCAGGCAATGGGATTTCCTACCCCTGTAGAATATTCTATTGCAGGACTTTGTTTTTAACTGTAAGATCTAGGATCGATCTGGTACAGATGCAAAAGCTGTATTAGAATCAGCCTGATACAGTAGCAAAATAGTGACTTTTAAAGAAAGTGTAAAGATAATAATATTTTAAGTGAACTATTTATGAATTTCTACTGTCTACCAGATGCCCAGAAGCTTCTTACTGCCCTGCCTAGCCTGGAGGCACGTATCCCCAGCAAGGGTCCGGAAATTGCCTACCTACGGAAGTTCCTAAGATCCAAGGATCTACGACTTCTTCTCCATGTATGTTGCTCTTAGGCCATATAAAAATAAATACTTGGTGTTCGTCCCTTCCCAACTCTGAAAAACACAGCCTCAACCAAAATCTTTAAAAAGTATGTATTTGAATAAATATGCACAGAAAAATGTATTCATGTCTTGCAAATGTAAAAAAAAAAAATTTATAAAAAAAACTAAGCCGCTCACCCTACCCTCTCTTTCCATGGAAAAGGACGATCAGCAACTCTTTTTTTAAGTGGCCTTGTATAACTGGTAGACATTGCTGAAGCATTTTAGTTTCACCTGTTTTTTGGCATAATTGAGTGACAAAACATTTATACATTTTATTCAGGCAACGAAATGTCAGAATTGAGCTTTGTCATCTTCAGTTGACAATACTACACCCAGTTGGCCTCAAGGGAGTGACGTGGTGTCTCTGAGATGGAATAGGGTCCCAGTAACCCAATGCTTGTCGTACGAGGTGACTACAATGGGGATCTTTTGCTTTCACATTTATGAGCTATCTTTTCCCTCGGTGTGCACCTTGCATTTCATGTTGCATT
>JAUELE010275490.1:0-18025 GCA_031471655.1 Diodora aspera
CAACGCAGTGTCGGAACCGGGAATCGAACTCCGGACCTTGTGATTGGTAGGCAGACGCTCTACCACTGGACCACTGCGCTCCATCAAGACCCTGAAGTTTTATTATAACAGAATCAAGCACACAGTCTAGACATTTTGCCAGTCTAGATAGCCGCAGCTGCAGCTTCAGGAGTTAGCAGTCTCTCTGGGATCTTATTCATTTTATTACATTTTATTACAAATGAATATTGTTTTAATTTAATTTTTTTTAAATAAAAATTCTAATCTTTCTTCAGAGACTATATTTTAGTCTAGTCCCCATCCTTTCAGGGCTTCTAGGCTTAAGCCTGTTCAGTCTAATGGTTAATCCGCCACTGTAACCATCCCCACCTGCACTTCCACCATACCCTTAATTAACTCCAACACCCCACTCCTCATAGATCTCCCTATTATCCTCCACACTCACCAGACCAAGGGCGGCACCATTAATTCCCTGACGGACAGGCCGAGATCCCCAATGGGAACCGAGATCCCCAACAAGGGAGGAGGGAACAGGGCTAAAGACGATCATTTGCTGAGCCAAATACACAATTTTTCAAACAATAATAATAATAATAGTCCATTTATAAAGCGCTCACTTCCATGCGCAATGCTCATGGCGCACATGTGCAACAACACAATAAAATGCACACATTTTCTCAAAACTTTTCCCTGACAAATTGCTATATTTTTCCCTGATTGGGGAGGGTGGGCAAGGTTCCTTGACCAGGACACTCAAGCCCCCCTTCCCCCCCTTGATACTCACATTCCTGTAACTTCACCCCCATCCCCACCTCCCAACAACAACACTATCTATGGAAGACTGAGAGTAAGATGTCAACAATCAAAAATATGTGTAACCCTCTGATATTAATTTTCATTCTGTCATGAGATAGTTTGTAAACCTTCCTAAGACTAATATCTTCCTAATGACAAATCAGATATACCACATACTAAAGTAGCATTTTCCTGATAACATATACTGTAAAAATTCTAAAATTTCGAACTTCTACAAATTTGAGAAATGTAATAGTCACCTTCAGCAGTTCCCAAAATGTTTAATTTTTCACTTACATTTTGGTGGCAATTTCCAAAATGTTGAATTCTAACTTTATCAAAGATCACTAATTTCCAAGAATTTGAACACAAAGAAGAAATGATTTATTTATTGTTTGAAATTTTAAAAGTTTTACTGTAACCTGTATGACATTGTATAGTTTAGTGCTTTCCTAACAACATATATAATCTATACAACTGCAACTGACACTCTGCAGGACTGTTGAAATATCACTTTTTCTAACCTTTGCCTGGAAAAGGAAAATGATTTTTTTCACTTGTCCGGACAAAACATACTTGTCCAAATATTTCCAAACACAAATTTTACCATTTATTTTGGATATTTTGATAATTTGTCCATAGACAACTAAACTAAAACGTTCTACTTGTCAGAGGGTGTGCTGTACCGGTCAAGTCGGGTATTGTATTTCGACTGCCCTGCTATGGCATATTGACTGAGATAATGATCGATGACCATCGGTCAGTACCCACTGGTGACCCACACCTGTGAGAAAACAATAGTACAGGTAAGTGTTCTAAGCTTTTCCTGAACGATTATACACGGGCCACATGTTCACACTTGCCCTGTGTATGATTCTGTCTTGGCTAATTTGGCTGGCCAAAGACTAGAGGTTCAAATAGCTCACTTCCTGTCAAAATGAACTTCCTGATCATCTTAAATGGAAGTAATCGGCGAGCTTTATGATCATGCACACAACTTAACAATCATGTTTTCTAAGCATAGAGGAAAGTGCTTGAGTAAATTAGCTCCAATTGCTTTGACCCCGGGAACAATTTCATCCGAACCTACTTGCAGTACAGTAGCGGGAGTGATGCCATCAAACAGGTTACTTTTACACCAGTCATGCCGCCCGCCCGCCACTCGTTAGACAAGTTAAAACAAGTAATGCCTGTCATAGGCAATAATCACAGGACAATCCGTCTAAATTAGACCACTGTCCACTTATCCCTGTCCTCAGATGGTCATCACTGACCGGTTGTTGCCTTGTCTGAGGAGCGCCTTCCCCTGTCTCGAGGCAACACACCTCATCCATGATTCTTCTGGTGGACAGAGAGCATATTACATATTTCTATATTACAAACTGTGTCAGTGAAACTGTGTCTTTGAAGAATGATCTGATCAGAAGGGCAGGTGTTTGTCTGCACAAAGTACTCGTTTTCAGTAAATCAGTGACTTAGTACCAGTCCCAGGGTTTCTGTGAGTCTAGATCTGTGGATCTGTGACTTAGTACCAGTTCCAGGGTACCTGTGAGTCTAGATCTGTGACTTAGTACGAGTCCCAGCGTTTCTGTGAGTCTAGAGCTGTGGATCTGTGACACACCACTAGTTTTGGGGTTTCTGTAAATCTAGATCTATGGATCTGTGACTCAGAAGTTAATAGAAGTCATACACAGGTGTTTATCACATACAAACTGTCAGAATTAAAAAATAGGTCCATATGACTTATTGTGATGCCAAGTGAAGCTGATATTCTTTTTGTATCCAGAGGGCACGGGGATGGCGCAGTGGTTAGTCCGACGACCCAGCAATCTACCAGCCTTGACAGTTGTGGTTCAAGTCCTGCCCAGGCACCTCTCCTTCAGCCTGGAGAGACAGGAGCCGCGACACAGACGTGAAATTGGTGAAGCCGTGGTGATGTGGCTGAAAACCATGTTAAACCCCAAATTTCACACTCACAAATTCTTTGTATCCCCATGCAGTATTTTCAATCAAAATCATTTACAGGATCTTGTCATGCAATTTCCACATCTATTTACCCCGCCTGATGTCTACCATAAAGAAGACAGATATCACCAAAATATCAAGGACGGGTATTTCATGTTACTTTTCACAGAGATGCTAATGAAAACTTCTCATACCACAAATTCCATTCCCATCCTTAAATATTTAATGACAAAATCATTTGACCACAGAGAACTGATAAACCCCTTGTTTATTTGAACCTGCTGGTCTCAAGAGGGTAAACCGAACTCATTGCCACAAGGTAGACCCACATGGAAAAATACAATCTGTGATATACTATTAATACTTATAACTTATTTTTGTTTCTGAAATAGGTGTGCATTTGGTATTTGTATTAAAAATTATTATCCTCTTTCTTTGTAAGAATGATATGTCGTCATAGTTGATTGGTCCTAAGAATGGAAGAACATCCGCTATCGTTACTAGACATTTGTAAACATGTACTGCAGATTGGACCTACAAGCTCATTTATTTACTTAATTAATTAAATTAATTTAATTTATTTAGCAAGTGACCGCTATTTTCTGCTTTCTGAACTCTTTCGATGTGGCAACCAGTTCAGTCTAATCTGTTTTAAGTACCATAGTGAGTTTGTGCGTTCAGTGGATGTTCTCAAGACAATTATCCCCCAGTTTCCCTCATGGGAAGATCCCATGATAAGTCTGCCTATCTTTTCCCACAGTAGGCCTCTATTATCAGCACATTAGCCTAATAGTGAGCGGGTCAGAAAGACTCCTTGCAGTTCTCCACTTATACTTCGTACTTCCAGTGACTTAAGCACTCTATACAATTCTCTTCATTACTTTCATTAAAATATTTACTTCTCATGGTTCAAGTAACTCTCACATGTGCTTGCTATTTAAAACAAACTGAACCTGATGGCATCAATCCCCAAACACTGGACCCTACTTAACTAACAATTATAATTTTAATAAATACAATTATTAGAATAAAACAATCAATTTGAACTGTTTGAACAGGATTTTAGAAGCTGAGTTTATGAAAGAATACTACAACTTTATGGATGGTAGCTTCTTAATTGTACCAATAAAGATGCAAAATTCTTTAAGAAAAATCATAGGATTTTTTTTTAAATTTAGACTTCAATATTTGTTTTGAAATTTAATATTTGACAGTAAAGAATCAATACCAGTACAGACACTTTGTCAAATTTCAGCCTAACGAAACATGCTAATTACAGTTTAATTGTCAGGTTAAGACCGTTCCCAAGAGTGTCAAACATTAGTGATTTTTCTTCATAAAAGTGTTGTTTTCAGTAAACTTGTCAAAAGGAAATAGCTTAATTCCAAGGGGTTTGGTGAAATCTGTTTTCCTGGCATGATAATCCTCAATGGTACATGCATTCATTACTGGAAGAAGGCTGGCCGACTCATTGGCCAGGCCAAAAAATAATTAGAATACTGCTGAGAACAGGGACCGTTCTCACGCTTTTTGTTATTGTGGCAAGTGAATTGTATTTCAAAACGTCTTCGGTATTGGTAAGAAGATACGAGAATAGCAGCAAGAGTTTTATATATTTACTTTTCTAGGAGGTTACAGACATTCCCATTTTTTTCTATTAAAACACCAGGAAAACAATATCTATTTATTTTGCTGGGAACTTCAACACAACAATGTAAATTAAGACTGCAACACATTTAAGTTTTGCCAATCAACATACACAGATTATACGATACCCTGCCCAAGGTGAATTAAACTATAACAAACTGGACCAACTAAAGAAAATAAGTGGCCTAATACACAAACAGGACTTGTAACAACCTAGAAGCAATTTTACCAAACAGAAATATTTCTACAAATGAAACTACTCAAACAGAAAAATATTCTGGATGAAATGAAATATAATTGTTGAGAATTGAATTCATTACATTCCCTCTTAACTTATTAAACATCTCTCTTAACATATTAAGTAGACTCTGATTTTCTTTATAAGAGTCATCTCTTGTCAAGGAACATAAAATGGATGTTGTGTTGCAAGCTAATGGCTTCTGTCTAACTACTTCTGAGACTGAGTCACCAACCATAAGGCTTTGACAGAATCTAAACATGTCAAAACCAGTGTTTGCCAAACTTTAGTCAATCATGTACCCCTAAAATGGGATAAATATATTTGATCTAAATAAATATAAATGAAAAGAGTAACTAAATGTTAGGAGTAAGTTGCATACCCCTGCCTATAGACTAACATTTAGTCCCAGAAATATTAATCTACAAAAATTATTTAATTAAACTTTTAAAACCAGAAAAGGAGCCCAGGGATATTCGTTATTTCTGAGAAATCCTAGACTTGCTAAATATCTAGACCTGGCCAGGCTCCATTATCTTTGTTTGCTTTAGGGTCTGGGAGGCAGACTACCCTGCCTACTGCTTCATGTATCCTTAGGGGTACACATTCCCAAGTTTGAAAGTCTCTGCTTGAAGGAAATATTATTTGATGTTTGTGAATGAGTGATTTTGGATTTTAAATGTTTTTTTTGCAATTCTTCAGACATATAACCATGGTCCCATCTTCCATCACGTCAGTGTCATGGTTCAATCAGCAGGCTGAAAGAGAGATATCGGGGAGGGATTCAAACCTGTAAATGCCAAGTTTCGCAGATTACTGGGCTGACACACTAACCACTGCGTTATCCGACACCCTATTTTATTTAAACTTTTAGCCAGGACAAAAATCACCAATCAAAAGGAGCAACCACCAGCAAAATCCAGGGGATTCGAACTCGCAACCCTCAAAACTGACGGTCAATACACTACCAAGAGGCTATTCTGAGGTTTCATAAACCTCTCATAAATATTCCGTCATTACTTTTGAAAACATTTTGAATTATTATCATATTCTGCTAATATCACATCCAAGATTTGTAGTATTGGTGGAGGTGGTGGCCAAAATGCTTTTTGATTTGACCTACTTTTCATCAACCTTCTGCCATATGCTCACTACAGAGATTCCATCTCTCTCCCCACCTGTTAGGCTCAAACGTCAACTTCATCAAGCTTCAAGGACTATCAGCAGTGTTGTTTGCTGTAATCACCAACTTGCCACAATAACACAAACATCATGGGTATATCTGAATAGCACACTACCCTGTAACTCATTTCCTGTTGTGTGCTTGAACCAATGAAATCAGACGTACCGATTTCCCAGCAAGCTCTTCTCTCAAGAAGAATATCATAGTATATTAACACGATAAAGACAACACTATCTTTGTATGTTTTAATGGAATTAGTTGGAGAAGCTGGTCCCCTGCGACAAGACCCGCTGATTCTCAAGACTCGGAAGAGACCATGTCTGGCCATGCCATTACGGCTGTTATAAGCTAGGTGATATAGCTATTATAGGCAGGGTGACATATGGGCTTGTAATGGGCCATACAAACAAATCACAGATCACTCTGTTTCCCTGGACAGAAGCAGGCACAAAAGTTATTATGAGTATCACTAAAATATTATCGTTTCCTCAAAAACTGGCATGAATGTTATCAGAAAAGCTCTAGGGAGCCATCGTTTGATCTCAAGAAATGATTATAAAGTTGGTAAAGATGAAGGCACATTTGGACACCCTCCTCAAGAGGGGGCGACTCTCGTATCATTTTCAAATGTATATTGGACCCGGTCAGTTACCAGCAATTATTTTGTGAGAATGTGGGATACCGGGCTGGCATAATAACCACAATATCCCAGCCGGGATCAAGCAAGCCTATTATCTCCAGATAATGAATGCAGTGCTACACAGTGTTTGTAGAGGCCAGATCTTACAGAACACGTGGAACCGATTTAGCCACATTAACCAGGACTACAATGAAACTCCACAAAGCCATCATTCCCGACCTAGGTACAAGTCTTTCTCAATTCAACAAGCTCAAATGATTCTCAACTTGTAGCCACCAAATTACCGACTCAATCCAAAGTCAATCGATAGGAAAGTCCCAGATATTGTCCGTTCCGTCTTTGTTTGCCAAATTCCCTCACGGTAATCTCCCATGACAAAGGAACGAAATGCTTTTAAGAGTGAAGATAGTATTTTCTAATTGCTAAAGAGATTTCTTGTGCCCAATATATCCGAGTAACGGGTTCACTTGTGCCATTACTTGTCAAATCCTCATCTCTCTGTTTCAATCAATGCCAAAAGACAATGGTGAATCGGACGTCCAATTGTCTAAACCAAGGAGTGTCATTGTGTCTGCGAATGTCACGACTCAATCAAGTTTAGACAATTTGAATCAAGCAGGACTAGAAAACCAATTTTATCTTCGTCTTCTCGGCTTTGATTTAGAGAATTGGTTTTCTTGCTTCTTTGAAGACAGTATTAAACTGCAGCATTCGATCGGCACAATACAATACAAAAGACCTATTATAATGTATAGAGTTTTAATATTCCGCCTTGTGTTTTCCCAGATTAGCCTGACAAAGATTCAAATATGAGAAATCACTTCGTACAAAGAAAAATCACACTTTATATTCTGTGCATTTAATACCAGATATAGCGTTGTTCCTACATCAAAGCATTAATATTGCCGAGAAAAAAATACTCCCTAATAGCAAATATAGTCAAGAACTTTAGAAATGCAACTATCTCACAGTAAATAAAGCCATAATTAATGTTTACTTAGAACTTCTTCACTTTTAGCAAGTAATTTGGAAAATGAATGCAGTTTGAATGTAGGCTTTTTTCCAGGTGTCTTTCATAAACTCAAAAAAAACCTTATTTTTTAATAATCTGTACAAGTAAAGAAAAAGATGTTGTGGATGAATAATTTTATTTACAAAACTTTGGCCAAGGCTTCAGCAACATCACTATTGTCAGTGTGAATAAACAGCTTCAGAGTGTTGAAAGTTCTCAGGGGAGTTTTACTTTCACTTGAGTGACAGTACTTAGGGATCATATTCAAGATATATCTGGGATCAGTACTGCCGTGGAAGTGATGAAAGTTCTCAGTGGAGTTCTACTTTCACTTGAGTGGCAGCAACTAGGGATCATATTCAAGATATATCTGGGATCAGTACTGCCATGGAAGTGATGAAAGTTCTCAGGGAAGTTTTACTTTCACTGGAATAGCACCACCTAGGGATCATATTCAAGATATATCTGGGATGAGTATTGCCGTGGAAGTGATGAAAGTTCTCAGGAGAGTTCTATTTTCACTTGAGTGGCAGCAACTAGGGATCATATTCAAGATATATCTGGGATCAGTGCTGCCGTGGAAGTGATGAAAGTTCTCAGGGGAGTTCTATTTTCACTTGAGTGGCAGCAACTAGGGATCATATTCAAGATATATCTTGAATCAGTGCTGCCATGGAAGTGATAAAAGTTCTCAGGGAAGTTTTACTTTCATATGAGAGGCAGTACTTAGGGATCATATTCAAGATATATCTGCTGTGAAAAGTATATAAATGCAAAATTACATTTTGTCATTGTCTTCACAGGCTAGTATAGTGATAATGAATTCTTCGTCTTCTAAGAAGAACACAGGTTCAAACATTCCACCAATATGCGTGGACTATTAAAGGATAAAGTGGACATTCTTGAGAGCTCGGAACAGCTCTTCGGACCAACACTGGACAACAGAGGGATTAGTCCATAGACAAACATATGTGGCTTTAGTGACAAGCTTCGTTTGTACACCCGACCTAGACCCATCTATTCTCATACCACGCTTATCACCCACTTTAGACTGCCTTGTTGATGGTGTTAAAAATTTGTTTGTGGAAGTAATTATGACTCGAGCAAGTCGTATTAACACGCAGCTCGCCACCCCGTCGGTATGAACTGAGAACGATACGGGGGTCAGCACTGTACGGCCATACCCGGAAAGTCAACACCCAGCTACCCAATTCTGGCATGCTAAACAATGACATACAGGCTAAACGCTTCTCCCAGCATACCAAGCTTCACATGGAAGCAAACATCTTCGCGTGGTTGGTAGCGTTAGGATCGGGGTTTGTTTAACATCCTCACTTGACCTATACGAGGTAGGTACCCTCACCTCAGGAACTCAAGGAGCAGAATGGCTGCACAATGACATCGGCACTACATGCGCAGTACGAACATAATTCCCCCCATTAAAGGTAAACAATCTCATCTTTGTAACAATGTTTCCTTTTAAGGTCAAAAAACAGGCCAATACTCCACCGAGACCAGCGCAGAGATTGAAAGAAAACATGGCTGGATTGTTAATTGTTCTTAATGGTGTCGTATTTTTAGTGTTACTATTTACATGAAGCAACATACCAAAACATGGGAGGTGGGTGAGTGAGTGAGTCGGTGGGTCTAAGTGAGTGAGTGGATGGGTGATTGTGTGATTGAGCAGGGTGGTTTGTCATGAGTTGATGGATCAATGAACTCACCAAAACATGGGTGAGTATGAGTAAAAATATCAAAACATGAGTAGCCTAAATGGACAATGAGTGAGTGATTTGTGTGTTTTATGTGTGTTTTTTTGGCAATCAATCAGCCACATCACCACGGTGTCATCAACATCACGTCTGTGTCATGGCTCCTGTCTCTTTGGGCTGAAAGAGAGGTGCCGGGTAGGACTCAAACTAGACTTTTGTCAAGACCCTAAGGCTGTATAAAGTTTCCTAAATTTATATACATGTATGTAAATATTCCTGGGACTATATTGCCCATGTTTTCTACCTTTGCAGGGCTAAGCAGAGATGGCTATGATAGAGTGAAATGTTCAGTTTTCTATGCCTTGACTCAGGGTCTTGACAAAAGTCTAGACCGAACCACAACTGCCAAGGCTGGCAGATTGCTGGGCCGACACGCTAACCACTGCGCCATCCTGTGCCCCTGGTTTGTTTCATTAGTTGATAGATGGGTGAGTTCGCCAAAACATGGGTGGGTATGAATAAGATGACCAAATAATGACTAAATGAGACAATGAAAGGCAATGAGTGTGAGTGGTGAACCATTGGTGAGTAAGGCCCTTTTTGTAAGGCCATATCGGGGTCTAGAGTAAGGGTGGGAGGGAGACAGTGGGTTTGTCTCATGAGAAGATGGATGGGTGAGCTCGCCAAAATTCTGGTAAGCGTGAGTGAACAATTCAAAACATGAGTCAGTAAGACAATGAAAGGCAACGACTAAAGATGACATGTTTGAAAAACTTTCACTTATCTATATTCACAAAAAGTTAGAAACTAGGATGTTCATTGAGCAAGTCAGGTTTTAGAAGTGAGCATCAACTCTAGATCCTTCATCGTCATTTGGTAAAGCCCGACTTATTCAGCATTTACTACAGTAGTATGAAAATCAGTCAAGTTAGCAAGGATTGTTTTGCAGATTTTAGAAATATTTCAGCTATAACATGAGACAGCAAAGTGAAATACTTTCTGGCTGAACAACAGTTAGCTGATCATTCTCATCCAATACCCTTTAAAATATTTTTCTTCCATCTATTTCTAAAGGAAGAATCCCAGTGAAACAATTAATGCCAGTCTTCTTTTGGGTGTCAGAAAGACAAACACTTTATATAGTTCCTCCCTCCAGCACATGACTCCTGGGTGTGACAATGGTAAGAAAAGGGACTCAGTTGTTCCATACTTGTCGTAGAAGGTGACAAATAAGAGAGATGTTATTTTCACTTGTATTTCTAGAGCTCTCTGTGTGAACTGGCCTCTGTGCATCCTGCACTTCCTACTGTATTATTCCTGAAATATTGCAGCATCAATATCTTCAGAAACTTTACATGTTCAGAAACTTTAGAGGCTTCAAACTCGAGACAAATCATACTTAACTCGAACACATTAAAAGATTCTCAAATGTACAGGACTCGATTTCATCGCCAACAGAAACTTCTAAACCAAATCAACAAACTAATACATTACGCAGTTTTTTCATCATTTCATGTTCCCTAAAAACGCAATAAATCAAACCGCATTATAAGAGAAAATCAGCAGTTTGAGAAGCCTTCAAAACATTCATTTTCTTCTCCTTTTGATTTTGAGATTTTATTTTGCAATTCGACACTTCCTCAGTCTGAGATGCTATTTTGGCCAGTTACACAATAGTTACAGAACATTAGATACCAGGAAATTTCATTTATCTGTCATTATGCCGAAATCTGTACTCCACAAAACATTTGGCCGATCGTATCTCAAACCAAGCAAGTCATTCCACTACAATAAACGGGAAAATCGCAATCTAACACATAATCTTTTGTAAACTGAAAGGAATTGTAATTTCTTATTTCAAAGAGAGTTGCACATAACGATGTTATATTTTCGCAACAATGAGAATTATGTATGGATTTTCAATCAGTTTCATATTTATTGTCCGGCGCGACGTTCCGCCACTATTTTTGTTTTATCATCCGTCACGTTTTGTAAACAGAGTACACTATCTACTGTCCGGCCGTATAATTTTTAAGGAAAAGTCGTGATCCACTGGAGGGGCAAATTTCCATGGAAAATACATTTCCTATTTCTGCATTACATTAGGGATAGTTATATTTTTATCTCATTTGAATAAATGCATGTTATCATCATAATTCAAACTAATGAGTTTAATTTGAATTTTCGGACAATTACAACTCTATCATTTTCACAAAAGAATGTTTCTAATTCAAATCCGTGTGAGTCATCCCCAAGTGTTAGGCTATGAAGACGCTGCAGTTTGGCTGCACGATGTGGTCATATTCCTCTATTAATGCAGCCAAAATTCCAAGACAGGGTGGTGAGAATCAATAGAGAGTTTAAGAAGGCTTGGCGCAACAATGCGGCTGATTTGGACGACTGGATCAGAGAAGAACAGGGGCCACGAGTATTGATGAATACACAATCAAGAAGTTCGGTCTTCACAATGCAATTTAATTGACTCATCAGCTTCGCTATTATCTGAAATTACAATCGATACACAAATGACATTCCAATACACACATCCCCTTCGTAAAATAGATAGGCCATTGTTTGTGAGGCAATTAGCAGTTCTGATTTATTACGTTTGTGTACGAAGGTTGACGACTGTGAAAAATGCAATTATGGCGCTCCGCGAGCATTGATAGCCACAATCCCTTGAGCTCAAGTGAATCCTAGCATGATGACATAAACGCTTTGTCGACTCGTCCCAGATTCCCGCTTTTGTTTTGCGGGACTTTTTAAAGCCTCAGATGTGTAGTAAATTAGCTCAGTGATTTTCCCGGGTGTCCATCGATCACCCGTTCATATGTCACCTCTCCAGACCAATTGTCACGTCAATAACAAATAGACAAGTCATCTCAGGGTGAATTCTTGAATTCATTAGAAATCAGCGAAAAGTACATTTATTCGGTGGGTAGTGTGGGCACCGAATTTGGGAGGACAACCGTGGGGTGCACAATCTCACGAAAGTTTACTAAGACACTCTCCGAATTCAGATTTACCGCACACCGGCAATTTTTTACTATGACCTGATCCACACTGAAAGATGAGACAGATTTTAAAAAAAACAGAACTGAAACCATCAAATCCCCATTTCAGTCATGAGCTTACTGCAACCTTATCTTTTCAAAGTGATCCAAACATCTACAGGCTGCAGTTTGTGATACTTTCTCATGAAAATGTTGACACATGGAACATACTTTTTGAAAGTATTCATTACAGCTCATAAACAATATCTCCCAAAATATAACATAAAGTCTTTGGCATATTACCGGTTTCTCTAAGTTTCACCATTTTGATTTTAAAACTCTCTTTATATGTTAAAGTGAATATATCTGCTCTGATAAATAAGTAAAATTATGACATATCCTATAGATCAGATCTGTCCCAAAAGGCTAAAAAAAGACCTCAGTATTTTTGGCTGATTCATGTAATTTGGCATTGGACTTAAAGGGTTAAATTATAACTTAAGACACAATGTATTGACTGATGAACTGTGTTGGGAAGATGTGTTCCACAAGATGTACTCTACACTAGCAGATTGGCCGGTGGCCATAGCGTCCTGCAGAGATCCAGGAAACAGGGCAAGGTTCCCCCATCTATTCCCAGTCTGGCTTACATCTAACGCCAGTGTCACATTTTTGTGAGTTTCTTTTGTGATAACAAGGCTTTCAAGCACAATGTTGAATCATTATGCCTCCTTATCATATCACTAAACAGTTTACAGGACAAGAAAAATGGCCTCTTTGGTTGGGTTCGGGGAATAAATCGGAGGTGCCGACAAGACGAGAGACAATAAATAGAGAGAAGAAGTTGCAGGAAGTTTCTTTCCGCTGGGTCAGTACAGAGACACACAACACAAATCACTCACAAAGCTATATACACTGACCTGTGGGGAGGAATTGGGCAGAGTTATCTCCCCTGCAGGAATGAATTGGGCTGAGTTATCTCCCATTATCTCTCTTTGGTCTCGCAAAAAATGTCCAGGCCAAGTAAATACACACATAAACATCACACAGCTCAGAGCTCCTGTGGTCTTTCACAACTCTTAGTTAAAAGGATTCTGTAGTCAAATATATAGAAGATTTATATATCCTGTTGTTAATATCCCAGTCATTTTCTTCATACCTACAACGCACCATTGTGATAACCCCAAGAATCTCCATTTGGCCATCCATTGTCACGAAGGTCTAAGGTTTCAGTATCAAGTAATTTCTTGGTAGATACATGAGAGAGACTTTTATGGAGTAGCAACTTCTTTATTGATAATAATGCTGGTTCTTGCACTGTCATAAGTCTGGATGACAGTGTAAGAATCAACACCGAAACGTCGATCCTCATTACCAATAAAGAAGTTACTAATCCATTAAAGTTTTTCTCGCGTATCTGTTACCATAACTTCTAAAATGTCTATGTCTATGTCTACGTTATGGACCAGTTTAAAATCTGTATTAAATATGTTTTAATTTGTTGCATGTACTTGTAATAATAAAAATTCAACTGATATTGAAAAGCAATTGCAAAATAGTCCATAGGGTAAAATATCTGTGTTACAGAATTGAAAGTATGAATATCCAATTATCTGAAAAATAAACACCCAATTGTTGCAAAAGCTTATCCGTAGCCTTGTGTTCCCGTGCATTTTCACAAATTTGAACTGATAAAGAAAAGACGAAATTGGAACCTGTACAAAAGAGCAGATCTTTTTCCAAAATGGAAAGATTATTTGAAGAACGGTGCACGAGATTGGTGTAATATGAATGACAGATCTCTACGATCCACATTACATTGAAAGTAACTTTCTTCCCTTAGAACAAATCTCATTGGACAGAAGAAAGGGTGCAAGAAGTCCGACTATATGAAGGGTAACTCGCACAGGTCATAAGTAAAAGTCAAGTAGACAGGCTAGAGTAGCAGGCCGTGTACTTTGTGTGTGGTACTACTGTAGTAGTAAACCACAAGTGTCAGACCAACAACTCGCTACTGTTTGTACCAGTATCGTACCCTTGTATCACTACTAACCCCACGGTATCACCCCCTCGTATCACCCCCTATCAGGTGACAATGCCATTCCTGTCCCCAGCAGGGGATCATCCAAGCTATTACTGGCTAGTAGCGCCCCCTATAGTGGATAATCATTAAGATAACACTTATCTCCCCCTGCGTAAACAACCACTAGAAAATGTTACTTTTGTGGAGGCCTAGACAACAGATACCGTTCTTGCAGAATTCTCTACAGAATATTGTTATGTCCGACAAGAAATAGTTTGGGCCGATGCCAGAGTGGGGTGTTTGTCATCTAAATAAAGATAAGCTGCTATCTTGATTAACTATATTATTGTGGGGTTTTGTCTATTGGAAGAATAATGTGCACCCGACTCTATAAACATTTGTGTCGACCAGGGGAGGGCACTCTGCTGACCCGATATCTTATCAACGTGTTTGATACGGAGTGGACACTGCTACTTCCTACATATGTTCACAAATCTGCTAAGGGCTCACTAATCTGACACGGACAGGCCAAATTTCGATCAAGTAGCCAAAAGTAGATAATGTCTTTTTGCTCTTGATACAGACTGTTTCACCTTTCATCAGACCACTCCTGCCCTGTGTTACCTATGCCATGTGAGACAATGTGCTACTCCCGGTAGAGTTCTTATTCCCTAACTGTTTCACATTATATAACTCATGCACTTTCGGCGTGGGGTGGTACAGTGGTTAGCGTGTCGGCCCAGCAATCTGCCAGCTTCCTCTCTTTCAGCCCGGAGAGACAGGAGCCCCAAGACCGACGAAATGTTGGCGAGACCATGGTGATGTTGCTGAAAGATTGCTGAAAACCATGGAAAACCCAAAGTCACTCGCCGGCACTCACTATGTTAGAAGCTGTTATAACTTTTGCACCATCTTATAGAAAATATATTTGTATTCACTCAAATCTTGACAATTTCCATTGACCTTCACACGCCTTGCCATCTCTTCTGTGAACACTCCCATTGAGAACGGCTGCTCTAGATCCATATTCAAATCTGGTTCTCTGATGAGTGGGTGAGTGAGTGAAGGATAAGTCACTAAGGGGTGTGTGAATGAGAGAAGAGTGAAGGATGAATGAGTGAACAGTGAAGGATGAATGAATGAAGTGAGTAAGAGTGTGTGAGTGAAGGATGAATGAGTGAAGTGAGTAAGAGTGTGTGACTGAAGGATAATGAGTGAAGCGAGTAAGAGTGTGTGAGTGAAGGATGAACGAGTGAAGTGATTAAGAGTGTGTGACTGAAGGATGAATGAGTGAAGCGATTAAGAGTGTGTGAGTGAAGGATGAACGAGTGAAGTGAGTAAGGGTGTATGAGCGAACGATGAATGAGTGAAGTGAGTAAGAGTGTGTGAGTGAAGGATGAATGAGTGAAAAGTAAAAAAAGGGTGTGTGTGAGAGGGATTCAAGTGTGAGAAGGATGAATATTTGTGAAGTGAGTAAGGGTGTGTGAGTGAAGAATGAATACAGGGTGTGAGTGGTGAGTAAGGAGTATGTGATTGAGTAAAGGATAAGTAGGTGAGGGGTGTGAGTGAAGAGTTTGAATTCCTTCGATGCGGGAGAAAAGCGTGGCGAAGAAATTCGGAGCACCAAAGGCGCCTACAGGGAGAGCAAAAGAAGGGGGTATTGGGCCTCTCTCGTTGGTGGGAGTATGGGGTCTCCCCCGTGAAATTTTGAAATTATAGGAAGAAAGTGGTGCGTTCTCAGAGCTTTCTCAACGTTTTGCATGTGTATTTAAGAACTGAAAAAACGTGTTCTTGTAGGTATAGAGCTTAAAAACTGCTGCAATTAATCCCACCAAATATGGACTGATAAAATGTGTGAGAATTACATGACGCTGCGTGAGAGCGTGAAAAATAGTTCAAATGTGTGAGACTTGACAGGTCTGAAAGAGTAAGTTAGTGAGTCTGGGATGAGTGAGTGAAAGGTATATGAGTAAAGGGTGAGTGCAAGACTGATCATGGGACTGCAAGGCTTTTACCCCACACTGACATCATGTACACCCATTGATCATGGGACTGTAAGGCTTATATCCCACACTGATCATGGGACTGCAAGGCTTTTACCCCACACTGACATCATGTACACTCACTGATCATGGGACTGCGAGGTATATACCCCACACTGACATCATGTACACCCACTGATCATGGGACTGCGAGGCTTATACCCCACACTGACATCATGTACACTCACTGATCATGGGACTGTGAGGTTAATACCCCACACTGACATCATGTACACTCACTGATCATGGGACTGCGAGGCTTATACCCCACACTGACATCATGTACACTCACTGATCATGGGACTGTGAAGCTTATACCCCACACTGACATCATGTACACCCATTGATCATGGGACTGTGAGGCTTATACCTCATACTGACATCATGTACACCCAATGATCCTGGGACTTTGAGGTTTATACCCCACACTGACATTATGTACACCCACTGATCATGGGACTTTGAGGTTTATACCCCACACTGACATCATGTATAGCCTCTGATCATGGGACTGTGAGGTTTATACCCCACACTGACATTATGTACACCCACTGATCATGGGACTTCGAGGCTTATACTCCACACTGACATCATGTACACCCACTGATCATGGGACTTCGAGGCTTATACTCCACACTGACATCATGTACCCCAACTGATCATGGGACATCGCGGCTTCTACTCTACACTGGCATCATGTACACCAACTGATCATTGGACATTGAGGCTTATACTCCACACTGACATCATGTACACCCACTGATCATGGGACTGCGAGGTGTATACCCCACAGTGACATCATGTACACCCGACACTGACATCAGGTACACTCACTGATCATGGGACTGCAAAAAATCTAAATGTGACAAGTACATCCAAATTTACCAGATATTCGTCATTCTTTTAAGCTCTACACCTTTATTCTCAATTATTCCAAGTGACAATTTGCACCAATTACTCTTCTGCTGATGCTAATTTCCAAGATATCACTGTCAAACATCTGACATGTAGAGACTGAGGGGTGGCTATTGGCCACACCCCTCACAGCAGGTTGTCGCAGTCTATACAACTTACTGACAGTTGTGTTGCTTGAACTCGACTTTCCTCATCATGTAACCGAGCTGCATGGACTCATTATCACCAGGTGTCCCCCGCCCCTCCCCACCCCATCCCCCTGACACTCATATCAACAAATACGCAATGTTTCATCTAAGAATTACCACAGCTATAACAAAAATCATTTTCCGCTTCTGACATTATAGCCCCAAACAGCTGTAAACACATTCAGTCCGACCAGCCCATGTGCGTGTCTCTCCTGCATGCACCCAGTGCCACGAGACACAACCCTCTCATGCAACACATTGGCACTATGTATACATGTATATGATATCCGTATACACTGGCCGATACTACTAGTTATCACATGGCAGGATGGATGAATGGCTGATATGACAGTAAACCAGTTGTTGACTGGATGAGAATTGAGAATAGTATAATCACTTCTATTCATCTTTAGTCCACAATAATTATATTGTCTCATATGTAATCTAATCTAATCTGATAATGATAATCTGCAATACAAGAGTTCTACAGTTTCTCTTGAAGACTGATGATAAAATATTTACACTGAAAACACACACAAAAATGTTTTGTTGTTTCAGACTACTTGACAACATTCATCCTTCAAAAAAAATTAAGTGACTGAGAAATATAAAGAAATTTATATTAAAGGTTGTGGGGAGGAATGTAGGAGAGGGGGACGATGGGGGGGAGGA